>JAQZBX010033528.1:0-25356 GCA_029593785.1 Cabassous unicinctus | reverse complement strand
GGGATTCCCATGTTCCCCACCTCCCACACCTCCAACAACATCCCACACCACCATCCCTCATCCGTGTGGCACAACACCCGCAATGGATATACACATCCTGGGGCCTTGCCACCGAGCATAGACCACAGTTCACATCATAGACCACACTCTATCCCACACAGTTCTGCATGGTATATGCTGATGGAAAATGGCCTATATCCATCGCCGCCACGCCACTCAGGACAACCCCCAAAGTCCCAAAAAAGCCCCTGTATTTCAACTGCCCCTCCTCTCCCTGCCCCAAAAACGTCCAGTGGCCACCGGCTCCACCTCACTGCTACAATTTCTTCCATTGCTTGAATCACAATATGTCTACAACAGAACACCACCAAGTCCACTCTAGTCCACAGCTCCTCCCCCAATCCTGAGGGGACTGAGATGGTGATGTCCACTCCACCTCCAAGTGAGAGAGGGCTTATATCCCATGGATACAGTGGATGGGATTATCTTGCCTGCAGCTGCAGGCCCTCTCCATTCCCTGGGATGGCCGTTGCCCATCATCGTCTCCTCGCCAGGTTACTTGGATGAGTCCATTGAGCTGTAGGGTAGGAGTTGCAACTCCACCGAGATTCCAGGCACAGCTGGCACACAGGTAGGTCAGAGGCTTCAGTCTCTGGAAGTACACCTAACAACTCCAGCATCACATATAGGTTTGAATAGAAGGGACTGATGGACCATGTGCAGGGATGACTTGAGTCCAACTCTGTCACTCTCAGGAGCACAGATTCCAATGAAGAGCCCACTAATTAGGCATCAATCTCTGGGGCTATCCCCACTTATATAGGACCTGGGTGTCTCCAGAGCCCTCAGTGGTCCCTCTGTGTGGGCTGATATCCACTTTGGTGTTCTATGAGATCCTACTGAAGTGTGCGTACTACATCTTAATTGCTTTCTTTCTCTCTGTCCCTCCTTCAGTTCTTCCCTACCTCTTTCTCTTTCCCTCTATAGAGAAAGTAAGTTGCTGGAGCTATGTCTTCAAATGTTTTAGACTCTAGAAAGGTTCTGATTTGAAGAGAGCCAACATTCTGTCCAATCAGAGATGGCTCTGCTGGGCTGCCTCTGGTGACAAGGCACATAGTAACTCTGGAGATGTCCACTTCGGCCTTTCGACCATGCTGGCCAGGGATGCTGCAGTACATTAACTTCAATGTTAATGGTGCTCCGTTGAGTTTTATAGCATTGGAGCTCTGATGATGGCTCTGAAGTTCTTCCTCAGCCCAATTCCCTGTGCCCTCACATGTGGAGCCTGGGTTCTGCCCTGTGGGACCACATAGGATAGATTGTTGCACTCTCACATGGGGAATCCTCTCAGCAGTAGAAGCAGAGTGAGTAAGCAGTAAGAGAATGAAGGAGTTTCTAATTTAACCTGTGCCAGAAATACAGAGGGCATGGAGAATTATTCATGTTTGTCAGATAAGCTCATGGCAGCTGTGCAACCACACCCAATTCACTTTTTTTCACTTCTGGTCACTAATGGCCAGTGCTGTGCCTGGTAAGCTCAGTGGTGAGACTGCAGTGCCAAAGAAAACAAGGTTTCCTATGCAATCCCTCCTCAGATGCGCTGGTTATTGTTACTCTTTTCCCTCACCATGTGCTGTATTCCTTATTGTTACCAGACAAATTTCTCTCTCACACACACATTCACTCACTGCTGCCAAAAGTTTCTGAAAAAAATCTAGTATGACAATGAATAGAGGCACAAGACCTAAAATTTGAAAGGACACTTAAATCGCTCATTCCTTTCTTTGATTCCCAGTGTCCATCTATAATATTTTTTACTTGTATTTTCTTCCCAGCCTGATAATTGTAGTAACAGTAATAGTAGGTAGTAATAGGATTTATTGAACTCTTGTACATGCATCATCTCATTTAATGTTAGCAGCCCTATGAGACTGGTACAGTTAATGTTAATATTTTGTAGACAAAGGTGCTGTAGCTGAAAAGGGCTAGGTCAACTTCCCAAGGTCAAGTAGCTTTGAAGTGGCAGTTGACAAACTGCAATCCACATCTGCCTGACTCCAAAGAGTCCAGGTCTCACTTTCTCTTTTCTCTTTTTTTCTCACCCCCATTGACAAGAGCTCTCTCTCTTTCAATAGTGCTGTAAGAAAGTTCTTTCTCAAATAAATTTATTTACTCATTTAATCATTCTTCCATTCAATAAGCATATACCTGTAAATAGCATATGTATTTACAGGTCTCCCAGGTCTGCCTGAGGTCATGCAGATAGTATTTCAGATATCTGGAGGAAGCAAGGATGAACCTAGTAAGTTTGTTCTTCAATCAAAATGTCCCCAGTTCCTCCAAAGCTCTTAATTTAGGGTGGTTTCATTGCTTTCATCTTACTGTCTGCCATCTTCTCCATATACTTCATCTCTGAAGCCAGCAGACCAATTCAGAACCTGCTTCTCATTCCTGCTAGGGCAGGACCTCAAGGAAGCAATCTAACAGGGGCCTCAGGTGCCATTATTTCCAAATGATTTCCTAGTTTTGTGACAGATAGTAACTAATTACACTGAGAATTTACTATATGCCAGCTACTGTTTAAAATGTTTTTCATGAATTAATTCCTTTCATCACCCCAACCCTGTGAGCTGTATACAGTTTACTGCTCCCAGCTTACAGGTGGGGTAACTGAGGTCCTGAGAGATTGAGGAACTTTCCCAATGTCATTCAGATTACTGAATCCTGGTAGTCGTGCTTTTCTTTTCACAATGCTTTTTACTAACTCAAGGTGCATCCCAACACTCTTTGAAAAGGGGTTAACTGTAAGAAAACATATTCCAGGCTGTAGGATATTGTTTTGGATTTTGGCCAATGGAAGAATGTCATGGAAAACACCTCCAAATGCCAGAAGACTAATCCTGCCTAGCCCAGAAAGGCAGTTCCAGGGAATGTGTCAGCAAGCCAAGGCCAGCCCATCATCAGCTCAGTCCCTTCCCCGAGCTTCGCTTTCCTTCTAAGATCCACAGAGCAGGTTATTCCTGCTCAGGCAGATACTCCCCAGCTCAGCAGCCCTCAGCCCTGCCTCTGGGGTGTGTACTCAAAACCTTCACAAAGCTCATCTTTGCATTTTAAGCCAGGTTTGTGTTCACGGCTGAAGGCCCTATGCACCTTACCTGAAGGGATGCTTCTCCTCTCTTCCAAACCCTCCATGAGTGAGGGAAAGATGGAAAAATCTTTCATTACAACCCAGCTACACTTGGGGAACTGGGCATACTTTGGGCACTGATATTTTTATCAACCATTAAGCTCCTGAAAACACTTGTTCTTTAAAACATTTTAAAGTTATTCCATACCCATTTTTCAGTGTGTGCCACAAGTCCTTCTTATAAAATATTAATGTTTACTACTTCTGCTGTTATCAGTGAGAAAGTGTTTTCTGAAACTCCTGTTATACATGGGTAGAATATTCTCCCCAAAGGAAAGGAGCATGTTTAATATGCTCCTTTATTCGTAATTTAAAGATGATTCTCTTCTGGACATGTATAATTTATATTTGTACTTAATTCTGTAATTAATGGTTGTAAAATACATCAAATATGTAAAGTGTTGCATAAGCACTTAATTAAAATAAAAACAAAGTGATGATAATTAATTGTTCATCCCAAAGGCTAGACAGTATTATAGTTCAGTGACTATCAATTAATATTCCTATTTTTAATAAGCTTGACTTTTTAGATAAAGGAGAACATGTTAAAATTTCCTGATTAAACACTAAGTCAAAAGAGAAAAAGAGTTACTTGAAAATATTTTCACCATATAAAGCCTCTGTGGGAAAACAACTCTCAAACTTTGCATCTTTAAATCCTAGGTTGAATTCGGTTTCGTTATAAATTTGACTCTGAATTATACTACTATAACACCACAATTTTTGAGTTCTGATTCTTGCCTCAAAGAATCCTGAAAATACAGCAAAACCTAAGGAGAGTGATTATAACTTAAAAATATCAGTTCATTAGTGTCTTAAATGGCTAATAATGGCAATAAGGCACTTACTGTGGGTGAGGAACTGTTCAAAGCATTTTGAAAGGAGTGCTTGTGTTCATTAGACAAACTTGAGCGCCCACTATGTGCTAGGCACTGTTAGGTGCTAGATAGACAATGGAATAAAAAGCAGGCTTATTCTCTTACATGGTGCTCACCACCCAGCAAAAGGCACAGACCTAAAACAAAGCATTACAAATGTGATGAGCAGCGCCAGAAGCAAAAAAGGACCTAACCTGAGCTCTGGTTTTACAGACAAGACAATTCCAATATAAGATGCTAAATAACAATATTGACACTTCATCTTCCCTACTTTTTTAAAAAAAAGTTTATTGATGTTCTCTGCTTTTTGAAATGACATCTTCATAAACAGTCCATCTGTTTTGACTTCATTCACCAGGATATATCAAATGGATATAATTGTACTTACCTTAAAGGGTCAATTCGCTGAAAATAGAGTAACGAATACGCATTTATTGAGGGCTATTCTTATGAGTTCATTGGGGGTAGCTCAAGGTTTCTTTGTCAATTGCACACAGCAGTCATGACTGGCCTCATGCTCACCTTTGTCCTGGGTGGGGGTGGATCTTGGTCTATGGAAGTCTAGTTTCTTAACCAGCTGCTGCCCCCCATTTTACAGGCTCAACCGCCTCTCATTGCTTATGTCCTCTCCAGAAGCAGTAGGCCATTAAAGAGAGACAAATAATCTTATTTTGAAAAGTGAAATATAATTTCCTGTCACTATGCTAATGAAGCAATAAAGTTGGAATTCATAAAGTATTGTATTTAATGAAAATACTGCCAAGAAAGGATTTAAGTGTGGTGCATTCCAGAATACCCACCCACACAGAGCTCTTATACTTTCACATACTTTGGCACTGGATCTTATACTTGTTGGCCCTAATATTTTTAACCCTAAGATGGAAAACTCTTTGTTTTCAATAGATTAGCACATTTTATACTGGGAAGAATCTCCTGGACTTATGTAAGGGCAGGTGTCCTTCTCTTCATAGTAGAAATGTTATGCCACCCCTAAGTCAGTCTAATTAAACCTTTAAATTTGAGGTTCATGGATAAACTTAAAAGTATTGATAAACCTCAGAGACATACATTTTAAAAAATTAATTTAGTGGTTTTGTCTTAGGAGGTTGCTTTTTCTAAAAAAAAAAACAAATTATTTTACTATAATTTCAAATTTACGGGACAGGACAGTTACAAAAAAATACAAATACCATACAGAAGGCTCCAACATACCTCTACCCCACCAGATACCCAGATCCACCATTATTAGCACTTTACCACAATTGCCTTATCAATCTCTCCACCCATTAATCCATTTTCTGAACACTTGAGTATAGATAGTATGCATGTGATCATGCTCCTTGAAACACTTAATACTGCCATGTACATCTCCTAAGAAAAGGATATTCACCTACATAACCACCTTAAATGCAGTTATCAAGTTCAAGAAATTTAACATTGATAAAAAGCTTAATCTATATCCCAATTTTTCATATATCCCAATAATGTCCTTTAGAGTCTTTTCTCCTCTCTTCTTATTAGATCTCATCCAGAATCATGTTGTAATTGTCATTGTCTCTTTAGTTGTTTTTGTCTTAATTTTTTAAATTGTTGGAATATATATATTTAACATAAACTTTTCCATCTCAACCACTCCCAAGCATACCATTCAGTGGGATTAATCACTTTCACAATATTGTGGTATTAATACATTCACCACCTTCCATTACTAAAAATTTCCCCTCTTCCCAAACAGAAACCCTACATCCATTATGCATTAATTCCCCATTCCGCCTGCCCTCCAAATCTGGCAACCTGTGCTCTACTTTCTGTGTCTATGAGTTTGCATATCCTTTGATATTTTCTTTGTGGTTACCATGGGGCTTGAATTTAACATCCTAAATCTATAGCAATCTCATTTGCTTTTATTCCAATTTAACTTCAATCGTATAAACAGGCAATGTTCCTATACCACTCTGTCTTCCCAACTTTAATTCTCCTCATAAATTACATGTTTATACATCATGAGTCAAAACCACTATCATTTACATTTATCATTACATGTTAACTATTTGCATTCTAGATCCTATAGGAAGTAAAAATTGTAGTTACAAATAAAAAATGCAATAGTACTGATGTTTATCTTTACCCATGTTGTTTCCCTTACCAGAGATCTTTATTTCTTCATGTATCTTTGATCCGTTGTCCTTTCCTTTTCAACCTACAGAACTCTCTTTAGCACATTTTGTAGGGCAGGTCTAGTGGTGACAAAGTCCTTCAGCTTTTGTTTATTTTGGCATGTCTTAATCTCTTCCTCATTAAAAAAGACATTTTTGCCATATATAGAATTCTTAGTTAACAGTTTTTGTTGTTTTCAGCACTTTAAATATATTCTCTTGCCTCCATGGTTTCCTATGAGAAATTGGCATTTAAACTTATTGAAGGTCCCTGGTATGTGACACACAGCCTCTCTCTTGTGGTTTTCAGAATTCTCTCTTTATCTTTGGCATTTGACAGTCTGATTATAGCACAACACGGTGGGTGTGGTTCTATTTGGGTTTATCTTGTTTGCAGTTTGTTGGGTCCCTTGGGTGTGTAGATTCATGTCTTTCATTACATTTGGGAAGTTTTCAGCTATCATTTCTTTGAATGTGGTCTCTGTCCCTTTTTCTCTTTCTTTTCCTTCTGGAACTCCCACAAGGCTTATATTGGCAAGCTTGATGGTGTCCCACAAGTTCTTCAGGCTCTGTTCACTTTTCTTCATTCTTTCTTCTTTCTGCTTTTCATACTGGATGATTTCAATTGTCTTATCTTCAAGTTCACAGACTCCTTCTTCTGCCAGTTTCAATCTGCTGTTGAATTCCTCTAGTGAATTTTTAATATCTTTTCCTGTTGTCTTCAGCTCCATTTGCTTTCTTTTCATAATTTCCATCTCTCTGTTGATAGTCTCTTTGAATTCATCTATCATATTCCTGACTTCTTTTAGTTTTTTGTCCATATTTTCCTTTAGCTCTTTGAGCACATCTAGGACAGTTTTTTTTTTTTTTAAAGTCTTTGTTATGTCCCAGGTCTGATCCTCCTCACTGATGCTTTCTAATGCTTTACTTTTTCTTTTGCTTACACCATTACTTCCTGTTTCTTAGTATGTTTTGTTAACTTTTGTAGAAACCTGGACATTTTGATATTTTAGTGTGTTATTGCTGGAATTTAGACTCTGAGCCATCTGTTCCTTAAGCTTGTATCCAACTAATGTTATAACAGAGCTTTCCCTGAATGCTAGGGACTAACAACAATAACAAAAAAAGGTTAAAAAAAAAAATCTTTCCCAGTCTTCACATTGACCTCTGTAAATGCTTTAGAGCTTATCCATATGATGTTTTTAGGGAATAGCTTCAGGCCAAAGAATAGAGGCCTCCCTGGTTCTTTCTGTTAATGCATCTTGTCTTGGGCATGCATATGCATTCCTAGGAATTCCCACATTTACACAGTTCAGGATTTCTGCTTTTCCCTGGAAAACAGTTTCCTCATAGTCCAGGCACTGCAATGTTACCGATTGCTCTGCTCCCTCCAGAACTGGGACCAGTAATCCACACTGGGAGCACAGTCTGGCTCTGCTCCAAGCTGGTGACATGTGGGGAGGGACCAGCCAGGGTGCCATGAGATCCCACTGCTTTTAAGTTGCTTTTTCTGGATTCTGCACTTGCCCTGTAACTCCAGTCCTGTAACTGTTTTCTGGAGCTTTTAGAAAGATGTTTCTGCCGGTTCTTGCTGGTTATTCACAGCTCTGCA
This sequence comes from Cabassous unicinctus, assembly GCA_029593785.1. Taxonomy (NCBI): domain Eukaryota; kingdom Metazoa; phylum Chordata; class Mammalia; order Cingulata; family Chlamyphoridae; genus Cabassous; species Cabassous unicinctus. The sequence goes on along the minus strand of JAQZBX010033528.1, from coordinate 17,523 downwards.
GCGGGACAGAGCCCTAAATCATCTCACTCCTCCATCTGGATCATTGCATTCATTTTTATATGATTCTGAAAATGGCTTTATTCATTCCTTAAAAGTTAAAAAAAAACATTATTCTTTCTGTGATTGCATTAGTAGCCCCATTTCTTCACCCTTCCCCATAGCCACACCCTTACCATGTGACTTTGCAGTTCTCTCTACTAAAATAGTCCATATTCTTACTCATTGGATCTGGGCTCAGCCCTGTGACTTGCTTTGGCCAAAGGAGTGGGGAAAAGTATAGTGTGCCTGTTCTGAGCCTAGGCCTCAAGAAGCCTTGCGTGTTTCCACTTGCTGCCCTAAACTTTTGAAACCACTATAGGAAAGACATCCGTGGGCTAGCCTGCTGATCCCAGGACGAGGTTGAGAGAATTTTGCTCTGCCCCAACAAAGGTGCCCAGTGAAGCCCAGTGTAGAGTGGAACTCCCAGCCAACTCTCATACCCATGGGCAAACCCAGCTGAGATGAACTCAGCCTAGTCTAGATCAGCCAACATCCAGCTGCCCCACAGATATATGAGTGAAAATAGTAAATGGTGTTATTTTAAGCCACTGAGTTTGGGGTAGTTTGTTATATAGCAATAGCTGACTAGTCTAGCTCCCAGTACTTGAAGAGAAAGAGTCCTAGTCTCTTCTTAAATCTATAGAAAGACGACTGGACTCTGGTACTCATACCAATGCAACCATGGCCTCACGTCCAATATTTTATAACTTTTCCCTCAGTCTACTGTGCATAAATCTTGGGGATACTGCCATAAATAATTCCTCCAGAATTGTTCTGTCTGTGTCCTATGGTGAGTTCATCTGCCCCAATTTGCCTCATGACAATGACTACTGTTCATACATTACTATAAACAGGATTCATGGGAAGTAAAGCCTTCTATTAACACAAGTTAATATCAGGAGAGAAACACTAGCAGAATGAAAGTGAGACAATAAAAGATTATAAGTGCTATTGAGTTGCTAAGGTCAGAAAAAGGGGCAGTCACACTAGCTATGGTTAATAGGAGAGAAAATACTTTGAGATCTATCCATTCCCTGCTTTAATTCTCCTTAGCATCTTCCATTGTATTAAGTTCAAACTCTCTTGGGCAATGTGGTCTTTTGTACACAATTCATCATGTAACTTCATCTAAAGGGTCAATTGTCCCCTGCCCTCCATAGCAGAAATATTTAAGGGAGGAGGGCAGAGCTCAATTTCCCTTATAGTATAGTGCATAGACTACATTCCAACCTATATGAAGACTTCATCATATCCAAAACTTCCACTTACACCCTGTCGGCCCCAGTATTCCCTTATATTTTAGCTGTGTGATGTTGAGTAAGCCAACATCACCTTTCTGAGCTTTGTTTTTTATGTTTATAAAATTAGGGAACTGGATTACTAGATGACCTTCATGGGTTAATGTCATGAAATTCTCTGATTAGTCTTACCTGCACCATCAGCTGACAGCGCATCAATTTTTAACTTTGGAGAGAACTTTCAAAATTTTCCAGTCTAACTACTTTAATTCATGAAAGAGAAAACAGAGCCCCAGACAGATGAAGTGATTTGTCTGTGCTCACACAACTAGTTAACAGCAGAGCTGAGATTCGAACCTGGGCCACTTTCTTTTTCAGTTTTGTCTCTCTTTCACTTTCCTTGAGGATAGAGGATGATTACAAATTTGTCTTTTTTTAAATTTTTTTATTTTTTTATCTTCAAGCACAAAGTCCAAGGCTTGTAACAAACACTCAATAAATCTAATAAATATTTGTTAACTTGAATTGGAAATGAGTAGGCATTGCTTACAAAGCCAAGAACCAAATTTCAGAATCTGTTCAGCCAAGAGAACACCACTGCCACATTCCCTGGAGGTCTCCTTTCCATGTGCGGGAGAGAGGAATGATGGTGCATAACTAGTTTCTTAAGTTACATTTTTGATCAAAGAACCAAAACGGCTCCTTACCCAGCACTAGGTTGACATCACTGAATCTTCAAACACCAGCACTACTCATCAAGAAGGCATGGTGAGCAATTTACACATAATTTCTCATTCACAGTTTAGGGTTTGAGAGAAGAGATAGGCTGTGGGCAAGGAAATAATGGATTGGATTTAGGCAGATAACCACAAAAAGTGTTTATTGTTTCAGAGGGAACTAATGTTTTTCTGCATAGAAAAGAATTTATACTCACAAGGAAAGTAAAGCAGTCAACCACTGGGGACAATCAAGCTTGAAATATTATCTGTCAGAGTCCCAAATATTCTCCTTTCCTAGTTTTAGAGAGGTGAAAGGCTGAATATGGTCGTCTCCCGGGTAGCAATGCTGTTGAAGTGAAGAGATAGAGAGTGACACAATAGCCTGGTCTCTTGGGAAAACACATTAAAAAAGCTCAGCTTACTCCTAAATTAGGCACATAAGGCATTCCAAAAGCACTAGTTCTACATGGTGATAAAGGTGCCTTGGGAAATTCTTGGCTCAAGAATTTTTGAGAAGTTTATTTTCTTTTTAAAAATTATGTGAAAAAAATGTGATATATGATAAATAAAAATAAATGGGATATATAAATTTTATGCTTAATAGTAAAATAAACATCAATGAATCACTAATAAACTTAAAAATGACATTAATTTCTCTACATGTGAACTCCTCCCTCCACTGGCCCCCCTGTGTGTGTGTGCATGTGTGTATGTGTATAAGTGTAATAAATAGATTATTAAATATAATAATCTTATTTTTTAAAATTTGTTAGAATTTGAATCATACCGTACATAATCTTGAGAGACTTATTTTTTTCATTAATTATTATATATCTAAGATTCATCCATGTTGTGTGTAACTGTAGATCATGGAACAGTTAATATTCCATGGTGTGAATATCCTACAACTTGTTTATCTGCACTAGTGTAGATGAACATATTAGTTATTTCCTGTTTTTAGCTATTATGAGCAATGATGGAATGAACATTCTTATGTTCATATAAGAATGACTTCTGTGGCAAATATGCAAAAGATTGGTTTGTGTATTTCCCTGGGAGTGGAATTTCTGGGTCATAATGAATGTGCATGTTTAACTTTACAAAATAAAAGCAAATTGTTCTCCAAAGTGATTATAGTGATGCATTCTCTACCAGCAGTATATAAGAGCAGTATTGCATTTAGGCCTAGATTAGAGGAATTTCTACCTAGCCCTGCACCTCAGAGGATCCCATACTTTGGATTGCCTTTCTCAAATTTTTCTAAGTCCCCCTCCAATGCCTCATGGGACCAGGGGTGCTGTCTGGGCAAGGTACCCTGAGTCTTGTTTTTCCCCTTGGGGCAATTTCTGACCTACTCCCTGCTCCCTCATTCCCCTTACTCCTTCTCCCCTACCCTCAGCACAGACATGCAGGGTATACCAGATGCTCCAAGGAGTTCTCACCTATGGGCACTCCACCCATGTGGTTGTCCAGAGGCCCTGACTTGTGGCCCCAGTTCCAGACATTGGTCTATCACCTTGTTCTTACTGGTGAAGGGAGTATTTCTTTTGCAGGATTGTGTGAGATATTGGGTCACCAGAATGGCACTGATAAGCTGATTTGGAGTGACCAGAATTGTTTATATAGACAGGGTGTCTGAACACACCCTAGAACAATCATGTGTAAGAGTTGCCAGTGTTCCACAATTCATTCAACATTTAGTAGGGTCAAACTTTGTGTTTTCACAACCTAGTGGATATAAAATGTTATCTCATTGTAATGGTAATTTACATATCCAGATTACTAATGATTTTGGTCATGTTTTCATATTTTTTTGTCATTTATGGTGTTTTTTCTATAAAATGCCTTTTTAAGTCCTTTAATTAAAATTTTGTATTTTTGTTGTTGCTGATTTGGAGAGGTTTATTATGTTTTTCAATCTTATGTTGGTCACATCATGCAAATATTTTCCCCATGATATGGCTTGCCTTTTTGTTTTCTTCGTAGTATCCTTGGAATTAAAAAATAATAATAACTTATTCTAATGTAGATGAATTAAGAACATTTTGTTAGCACTTTTTGAGTTTTAAGAAATCATTGCCTACGTCCAATTTGATTGAAATATTCTTATATATCATTTCAAATTTTAATTTTTTACCATTTATATTTGTATTTAATACAACTGTAATTAAGTACATGATATGAGATAGGTATAAAAGTTTATTTTTTCATAAGTAGAACCATTTATTTAATATTCTGTCTAGTGATGTGACATGCCTCCTCTTTTCATACATCAAGTCTGAATGCATGCTTAAGGTTCCATCTGGAACCTTTATTTTGTTTTAAATTAACTTTTTCTGTCCAAAAGTGATATTACCTTAATAGTTTAGCTTTAAAATAAGTCCTGATATCTGGTTAGGGAATGTCCCCTCATCCTATTCATTTTCTTTGGTAATATCTTGATTATTAGGGGGCATTTGATATTTCATATGAATTGTAGAGTCAGCTTATCAAATTCCTTAAATAGTTGGAATTTTTATTGGAATTGCATTGAATCTACAAGTGCAGTTGGGGAGGATTGGCATCTTTAAGATTATTGAGTCTTTTAATTCATAGAATATTCTCCATTTATTTAAGTCTTCTTTAATATCTTTCATAGTATATTTTTCATATTTCTCCCTCAAGGAATTGCAGGTGTTTTGCTAAATTTTTTCCTAAATTCTTATTTGTTATTATAAATGGTGTCCTTTGCATGTTGATTTTATAACCAGCCACTTTGAAAAAAGTTCTCACAACATTTTATAATTATTTTTAGATTATTTTGTGTTTTTAATATAGTCAATTATATCACCTGTGTGATAATATTTCTTTCTTCCCAATCCTTGTACATTTTATTTCTTACTCTTTTCCTACCGCACCCACTAGGATCTCTATTACAAATGATAAGTGGTGATGTCAGAACTTCTTTTTTCTGACTTTAAAGTAATACTTTTACCCTTACTACTAAGAATGATGCTTGCTGTAGTTTTTTGTTAAATACCTTTTGTTAAATTAAGGAAGTTCATTCCTATTTCTAGGGGTTTTTTTTTTGTTTGTTTGTTTTCTTTAGTTAATACTTGTTTACCCTTATCAAATGATTTTCTCTAACTTTTAGATAATCAAATAGTCTCTTAAATAATCATATTCAATATTCTTTAATGTTGGGCATTACTTTTGCAAGTACTTTGGTTTTAAACCATCCTTGCATTCTTAAGGTAAATCCAACGTATCATGAGATATGTATATCCTTTTTATATACTTCTCGGTTCAAATTGGAATCTTTTGTTTAGAAATTGAGGATAGCTTATAAATATTCTTCCTTATGTTATCCTTATGTGATTTTACTATGAAGTTTGTGTTGGTCTTTTTCTGTACTGAAGAAGGGTTTGTGTGTTGGAAAGAGCTATTTCTTGAGAATTTAGTAATTCATATTCCTGGTGTTTCTTTTGGCTATTGATTTCATTTCTTAATAATTAGAGGAATATTCACTTTCTTTTTGAATGAATTTTGGTATAATATATTTTTCAAAGAATTTTTGTCTCATGCAATTTTTTGAATTGACATATGCTTGTTCATAATAGTGTCATATTTTTATTATATGCTACATCATGTCCCCTTTTTATTAGTCTCACTAGAAGATTGATTATTTTACTAGTCTTTTCAAAGAACCATCTTTGGCTTTGTTGGTCTTCTATTACATCTTTTTTCTCTAATTTACTGGTGTATTAGTCAGACAAAGGGGAGCTAATGCGAAATACCAGAAATAGGTTGGTCTTTTTAAAGGGTATTTATTTGGGGTAGAAGTCCACAGTTACCAGGCCATAAAGCGTAAGTTTCTTCTCTCGCCAAAGTCCATTGTTACGTGTTGGAGCAAGACAGCTGCCGACGTTTGCCAGGGTTCAGGCTTCTTGGGTTCCTCTCTTCCCGCGGCTGCATTTCTCTCTTGGCTTAGCTCCTCTGTTTCCTCCACAGGGTCAGCTGTAGACTATCAGGTGAACAGCTCGCTTCTCTTCTCCTGGGGCCTACTCTCCAACATCAAAACTCCAACATCAAAACTCAACTTCAGAACTGCAACTCAAAACTACTCCCTCTGTCTTTTGCCTTGCCTTTTATATTCGATTCCCCCACCCACCAAGGGGTGGGGCTAAACGCCCTACTGACATGACCCCAGTCAATGCCCTAATCATAACTTAATCATGCCCAGATTAACAGATGAGTTTACAAGCATGATCCAATTATATTTTTGGAATTCATAATTACATCAAATTGCCAAACGGCTACAACTGGTTTTTACTGTATTTTTATTATCTTCCTTTATTTGAACTCGTATTTTCTTAAGTTGGATGCTTACTATTCTAACTTTGGAAATTGAGTAGAATGCTATATTCCTAATATATACCTTTCTTCTTTCCAAATGGAAGCATTTATGGCTAAAAATTTCCCTTGAAGTTCCATTTTTCTCCATCCTGAAACTTTTGAAATGATATTCAGTTCCAAGTGTATTTTTAAAGTAATTTTATTTAAACACATATAAACCATCTCCACAAAACCTACAGTCTCCATTCCTACTTCTCCCATACCCAGATAACCTCTACTCTACTTTCTGTCTCTGTAAATTTGCTGTTTCTTGACATCTCTTATAAGTGGCATTATATAATATTTGTCTTTTTATGTCTTGCTTATTCCATTAAGCATAATGTTTTTAAAGTTCTTCCCTAGAGTAACAGTTTCTGCAGCTCAGAACTTCATTCTTTCCTATTGCCTAATACATTCCATTATGTGTTTGGACCTCATTTTGTGTATCCATTGATTTGTTAATGGATACTTGGGTTGTTTTCATCTTTTGGCTATTGTGAATATTACTGCAATAAGCATTGGTGTGCAAGTATCCATTTGAGACTCTGTTTTCACATTCTTTGGGTATATACCTAGAAGTGGAATTGCCAGGTCAAATGATAATTCTATATTTAACTTTTATTAGGAACTACCACATTGCGTTCCATGGTGGTTTCCAATTTCTCAGCACTTTCCCCAACACTTGCTATCTTCTGTCTTGAAAAAAAATAATAGATATTCTTGTGGGTGTGAAGTGGTTTCTTATGGTTGTGATTTGCATTTTTCTAATGGCTAATGATAGCATCTTTTCATATCCTTATTGGACACTTGCGTATTTTATTTGTAGAAATGTTATTCAAGTCCTTTGGCCTGTTTTTAATTGGGCTGTTTGTCTTTTTCTTGCTGTATTATAAAAATTCGTTATGTATTCTGGATATTAAGCCATTATCTGATATATGGTTTGTAACTTTTTTCTCCCTTTCTGTATGTTTTCTGGATTTTCAATTCTGTTCCATTGGTCTAAATGTTATCTTTTTGCTGGTATCACACTGTTTTGATTACTGTAGATTTGTAGGACAATTTGAAATCAGGAAGTGTGAGTCCTCCAATTTTCTTCTTCTTTTTAAAAATTGTTTTGACGGTTTGGGACCCCTTGCAGTTCCATATGGATTTCTGGGGGTGGTTTTCCTAGTTCTACAAAAAATGGCTGCTGAAATTTTGACAAAGACTGCATTGAATTCATAGATTTCTTTGGGTATTCCTGACATATTAACAATATTAAAATTTCCAATCCATAGACATGGTATGTATTGCCATTTATATAGGTTGTCCTTAATTTCCTTCAGCAGTGTTTTGTAGATTTTGGTGTGCACATCTTTTATATCCTTGGTTAAGTTGATTCTTAGATATTTTATTCTTTCAAATACTATTGTAAATGGAATTGAACACAATTTTTGTGTGTGTTGATTTTGTACCCAGTCACACAGCTTAAGTCATTTATTAGCTCTAGTATTTTTCTGGTGGATTCCTTTGGATTTCTATATATAATATCTAGTCATCTGCAAATGGTGCTAATTTTACTTCTTCCTTTCCAATTTGGATGCCTTTAATTTTTTTTCCTGCTCTGGTTATAACTCCTAATATAATAGTGAATAAATGTGATAAAAGCAGACACACATGTCTTATCTGATCTTAAAGGGCAGGCTTTCAGTCTTTTGCTATTGAGTGTATATATTAACAGTGGGTTTTTCATAAATGGCCTTTATTTTGAGGAAATTCCCTTCTATTCTTGGTTTTCTGAATGTCTTTATCAAGAAACAGTGCTGGATTTTATAAAATGCCTTTTCTTCATCTATTGAGATAATCATGTTTTTTATTCCTTTGCTCTACTTATGTGGTTTATTACATTGGTTAATTTTTATACATTAAGCCATCTTTGCATTCCTGGAATAAATCCTACTTGGTTATAGGGAATAATATTTTTAATATGTTGTTGGATTTGATTTGCTAGTAGTTTGTTAAGTATTATTGCATCTATATTCATAACGGAAGTTAGTCTGTAATCTTTTCTTTTGATATCTCTATCAGACTTTGGTACCAGGGTAATGCATCCTCATAGAATGAATTAAGAAGTATTCCAGGGAATTGTGGGAAGATGGCATCAGATTAGGCAGGTGGGGCCCCACTCTCTCACAAAAACAATGAAGAAAGACCCAAAAGCTATCCGAGGGACCTGCTTTGGGGGTCAGCAGACCAGAACAGGGCTTTAAAACTCCCAGGAGGGTGACAGACAGAGAGACAAACAACCCAAAACAAGAAACATGAGTTACCAAACCCCCACGGTGGGTGGGAAGGGCTCCCTTCCCCCATCCCCAAAATATTAAGCTGGGGTAAACCCTGGCTCACTGCAGCTGACCGAGAGTGGAACAGACATCTTCTTTCCTGTCAACTGTTACAAGGGAAAAGGGAAGGTGGGGGGAGGTCAGGAGCTTTTCTTCAGTAAATTCAGCCAGTAGAGCCAGCTTTGAATCTTGGCTATGGCCAGACCAAAACACAGGAAAATGGAGAGAGATACACCTCTGTGGAAAAGTGCTTTGACAATCACCATCTGCTGGCCAATCTGGAAATTGCATGGACAAAAACTGCTTTTGGTTCTCTCTGTACTCTAACCCCTGGGAGAAAATCTGTGCCCCATTAGTAAGTCGCTGGCATGATTTTGATAACTTAAGCTGGGCAATGTTAAAGACTTAGAATAAGTCAAACCAAATATCAAAGAAGAGCTGTGGAAAACAAACAAACAAACAATGGACAAGAGAGAGAAATTGGCCATCAAAGTAAATTCACCAACATATTCAAATGCCTAATACAATAGTGACACCAGCAAAAAATTACAAGCCATACTAAGAAACAGGAAGAGATGACCCAGCCAAAGGAACAAACCAAATATCCTGAAGAGATACAGGATTTAAGACAATTAATCAATGATAACCACACAACTCTCCTAAATCAATTTAAAGAATTTAAAGAAAATATTTTTAAAGAGATAAAGGATATTAAGAAGACACTGGATAAGCCTAAAGAACAATTTGAAAGACTTCAAAGAAAAGTAACAGAACTTATGAAAATGAAAGACGTGGTGGATGAGATTAAAAATACATTAGAGGCACATAAAAGCAGATTTGAAATGCTCGAAGACAGAATTAGTGATTTTGAAGACAGAAAATCTGAACTGGAAAAGACAGGAAAACAGAGTAGAGAATGGAAAAAAATGGAACGGTCTCAGGGAGTTGAATCACAACACAAAATGCACAAACACACATTATTGGTGTCCCAGAAAGAGAAGAGAATGGAAAAGGGGCAGAAAGAATATTTGAGGAAATAATGACCAAAAACTTCCCAACCCTTATGAAAGACATAAATATCAATATCCAAGAAGGACAATGAACCTCAAACAGAATAAATCTGAATAGACCAACCCCAAGATACCTACTATTCAGAATGACAAATAGCTGAGATAGACAATTCTGAAAGAAGCAAGAGAAAAGCAAAGCATCACGTACAAGGGAACCCCAGTAAGATTAAGTGCTGACCTCTCATCAGAAACCTTGGAGGAGAGAAGAAAGTGGTATGATGTATTTAAGGTACTGAAAGAGAAAAACTGCCAGCCAAGAATTCTGTATTCAAAAAAGCTGTCTTTCAAAAATCAGGGTGAGTTCAAAGTCTTCACAGAAAAACAAAAACTGATAGAATATGTTACCAAAAGAACAGAATTACATAAGATATTAAAGGGAGTGCTGCAGCCTGAAAGGAAAGAACAAGGGCAAGAGACTTGGAGAAGAGTGTAGAAATGAAGATTATTAGGAAGGGTAAATTAAAGGGTAAAAAGATAGACAATAAATCATATGATATGACAACAGAAAGCAAAAGGACAAAATGGATGAAATAAATAATGCCTTTACAGTAATAACATGGAATGTTAATGGCTTGAACTCCCCAATCAAAAGATATAGACTGATAGAATGGTTTTTTAAAATGTTGTCTACAAGAGACTCACCTCAGACATAAGGACACAATCAGGTTAAAAGCAAAAGGTTGGGAAAAAATATTCCATGCAAATAGTAACCATAAAAGAGCTAGAGTAGTGATACTAACACTGGACTCTCTCTATATAAAATAGAAGGTCATTATGTATTAATAAAAAGGACAATTCACCAAGAAGAAATAAGTCTAGTAAATATTTATGCACCTAACCTGAGTGCCCCAAGAAAGATACATGAGGCACACACTGGCAAAACTGAAGGAAGAAATAGATTTCTCTACAATAATAGCTGGAGACTTCAATACACCACTCTCAGTATTGGATAGAACATCTGAACAGAGTATAAATAAGGAAACAGAAAGCTTGAATAATGTGATAAATGAACTAGACCTAAGAGACATCTATAGAGCATTGCACCCCAAAACAGCAGGATATACATTCTTTTCAAGTGCTCATGGGTCCTTCTCCAAGATAGACCAAATGCTGGGTCAAAAGATAAGTTTCAATAATTTAAAAAGATTTAAATTATCCAAAACACTTTCTCTGATCATAATGGAATAAAGCTGGAAATCAATAATGGATGGAAAAAGGGAGAATTCTTAAATATATGGAGATGAAACAACACAGTCTTAAATAATCAGTGGGTCAAAGAAGAAATTGCAAGAGAATTCAGCAAATATCTTGAGAACACAACATATAAAAACCTATGGGGGAATTGGATGTGGCTTAGGTGACTGAGCTCCTGCCTACCATATGGGAAGTACGTGGTTCAGTTCCTGGTGCCTCCTAAAGAAGACAGTGAGTTGGCATGATGGGCAGGCATGACAAACTGACACAACAAGAGACACAAGAAGAGAAACATAATGAGAGAAACAACTAAGCAGGGAGCAGAGGATCCCAGTGGCTCCTAAAGAAATTGAGCAAGGCAGCGAGCTGATGCGACGGGCAGGTGTGGCAAGCCTATACAAAAAGATGATGCAATGAGATACAAGAAGAAAAAACAATGACACAACAAAGCAGGGAATGGAGGTGGCTCAAGTGATTAAGTGCCTCCCTCCCACATTGGATGTCCCGGGTTCAGTTCCCAGTGCCACCTAAAGACACAGCACACAGCAAGTTCAAACAATGAGGAAGTGGGGAGAAATAAATAAAATAAATCTTAAAAACAAAAACAAACAAAAAAAAAAACCCTATGGGACACCACAAAGGCAGTGCTGAAAAGGAAACTTATAGTCCTCCATGCTTACAATAAAAAAGAAGTATTCCCTCCTCTTCAATTCTTTAGAAGAGTGTGAGGAGGATTGGTGTAATTCTTCTTTGAATGTTTCTTAGAATTTACCAATGAAGCCATTTAGTCCTGAAATTTTCTTTGGTGGAAGGTTTTAGATTATTCAATCTCTGTACTTGCTATTGGTTTGCTGATATTTCTATTTTCCAGTTATTCTTGAATCAATTTAGGTAATTTGTGTATTTCTAGAAATTTTTCCATTTCATCTAGATTATCTAACTTGCTGACAAACAACTGTTCCCAGTATTCTATTATAATCCTTCTATTTACGTATGTTCAGTAGTGATATCATCATCACTTTCATTTCTGATTTTAATTATTTACATCTGTTCTCTTTGTCAATCTAGTTAAAGGTTTGTCAATTTTATTGTTTCCCCCCCCAAAGGATCAACTCTTGTTTATGTTGATTCTCTCAATTATTTTTCTACTGTTTAGTTCATTTACCTCTGCTCAAATCTTAATTGTTTACTTCATTCTTCTAATTTTGATTTTATTTTGCTCTTATTTTTCTAATTTCTCCAGATGTGAAGTTAGGTTATTATTTTGAGATCTTTCTTCCTTTTTTTAAATATACGTCTTCATAGCTATAAATTCCCTCCTGAGCACTTCCTTCATTGTATCCCTTAAATTTCAGTAGGCTGTGTCTTCATTTTCATACATCTCTAAGTATTTTCTAATTTTTATTTTAATTTCTTCTTTAATTCATTAGTTGCTTAAGACTGTGCTTTTAAGTTCCACAAATTTATACATTTTCCTGTTTTCCTTCTGTTACTGATTTCTGGCTTCATTCCATTGTGGTCAGAGAAGTTACTTTGTATAATTTCATTATTTTTAAATTCAAGACTTTTCTTCTACCCTAACAAATGGTCCAGTCTGGAGGATGATCCATGTTTACCAAGATGTGTATTCTGTTGTTGGGTAAAGTGTTCTTTATGTGTACATTTGCCCTAGTTGGTAAATAGTATAGTTTAGATTTTCTGTTTCCTTATTGGTCTGTCTAGATATTCTGCCCTGTATATTTGTTTCTCCCTTCAATTCTGGCAATGCTTGCTTGATATATTTTCAGGTCCTTTTGTTAGATTTATAATTAGTATATCTTATTTAATTGCCCCCTTTATTGATATCTAATATCCTTTATCCCTTGTAACAGCTATTGGTTAATATTTTGTTTGATATTAGTATAGTCACTCCAATTCTCTTTCTATTATTTGCTTGTAATATTTTTTTCCATTCTTTCATATTCAAACTGTTTGTGTCTTTGTATCTACCATTAGTCTCTTTTAAATAGCATATAGTTGAGTCATACTTCTTTATCCATTCTGCCAATCTCTGCCTTTTAATTGGAGAGATTAACCCATTTACATTTAAGATAATTTCTGATAAGGTGTGACTAACTTCTTACATATACTAATCTTTAAATGTGTTATACCTTTTTTCTCTCTCCTTTACTCCTTTACGTTTAGATGATCTTTTACAGTGAGCCGTTTCTAATCACTTCTCATTTCCTTTTGTGTAAATATTTTTTAGACATTTTCATTATGGTTAACATAGGATTACATTTAACATCCTAAATCCATTACAGGTTACTTTATATTGATGCTGACTTAAATAGCATAATATACCGTTCTTATATCATTCTGTCCTTCCTCTTTATGTTCTTATTACATAATTTGTAATAAGAACATCATATGTAAATCATAGTGTGCCTAGTAACATGAACTTGTGCTTGATTTTTATGCATTTGAATTTTAAGCCATATAAGACGTAAAAAACAAACAAACAAAAAAAGCAGTGTTACAATTGGAAAATACAAAAATACTGGCATTTATATTTACTCATATATTTACCTATCCTGGAGGTCTTTATTTCTTCATACAGCTTCAAGTTACTGTCTAGCTTTCTTTCCTTTCTACTGAAGTGAACTATTTAGCATGTGTTGTAAGGTAGGTCTAGTGGTAATGAACTCCACTCAGGTATTGTTTTAATTTTTTCTTTAGTTTTGAAGGACAGCTTTGCCAGATATATTATTCTTAGGTAATGATTTTTTCTTTCACCACTTAAAAAATGTCATCCATGCCTTCTAGCAGCCATGGTTTCTAATGAGAAATCAGATGTTAGTCTTATGAAGCATACCTTGTATGTGATGCATTGTTTCTCTCTTTCTGTCTTCAAGATTCTTTCTTTGCCCTTGCCATTTGACAGTTTGACTATAATGTGTCTCAGTTTAGAGCTCTTTGGGTTTATTGTTCTTGGCATCTGTTTAGGTTCCTAGATTTGTATATTCATATTTTTAAAAATCAGATTTGGAAGGTTTTCAGTCATTATTTCCGTAAATATTTTTTCTTCCCCTTTTCTCTATCTTCTCTTTCTGGAAAGCCTCTGGTGTGTGTATTGGTATGCTTGAAGGTGTCCCATAGCGTCCTCAGGTTCTGTTCTTTTTTCCCCCACTCTTTTTTCCTTCTGCACCTTAGAGTGGACAATTTCAATTGTCTTATCTTAAATTTGCTGATACTGACTTCTGCTTCCTCCAAACTGTTGTATAACCCCTTGTATTAGTTAGCCAAAGGGGTGCTAATGCAAAATACCAGAAATCTGTTGGCTTTTATAAAGGGTATTTATTTGGGGTAGAAGCTTACAGTTACCAGGCCATAAAGCATAAGTTACTTCCCTCACCAAAGTCTGTTGCCACGTGTTGGAGCAAGATGACTGCTGGTCTCTGAGAGGGTTCAGCCTTCCTCTTCCTCTTAAGGCTCCATGGTACCAGTTTCTTTCAATATCAGCTGTAGGCTGGGATAAGTCTTGTCTCTCTCCTGGGGCTCATTTCTTTCCAGGCTCAGCTGCTCTGCTCTCTCCACAAAGCCAGCTGTTAACTATCAGGAAAATGTCTCATCTCTCTTCCTGGGGCCTCTGCCATGTATATTGGAGCCTTCTCTCTTTCCCCAAGTATCTGCTTCTCTGTGTATTTACTTCCTGGGGCTCCAGCCTTAAAACTCCTACTAATTCCTCTGCTGTATCATTTTACTGTGAGTCCCTGCCCACCAAGGGGCAGGGACTCAACATCCCACTGAGGTGGCCCAATCAAAGCCTTAATCATTATTTAATCAAGTAAAAGTGAAACCTCTGAGTTTAATACAATCTAATACACCCAGAGGAACAGATCAGTTTACAAACATAATCCAATATCTATTTTTGGAATTCATAAATAATACCAAACTGCTACACCCCTCTATTGAAATTTTCATTTAAGTTATTGTACTTATAAGCTTCAAAACTTCCACATGGTTCTTTTTTTAGAATTTCTCTCTTGTTATTGCAATTCTAATTTTTTTCATATATTGCTTTTCTGATTTCCTTCAAGATTTGTCCATGTTTTCCTTTAGTTAATTTATTCTATTCAAGAGAGCTGATCTAAGATCGTTGATTAATAGTATAAAGATTAAGCTTACTCTGGAAGAGTTTCCATCAAAATCTTTTCTTCCTGTAACCTGGTCATACTTTCCTGTGTCCTCCCTTGTATGTTTTATAATTTTTGTTGAGAACTGGACATTTTGAGTAATATCTTGCAGTAACTCTGGGAATCTAGTTCTCCCATTCAGAACCTGAATTCTTGGTCATATCTCCCTTTATCCAGCACTCCTGTGGTTGTTCTTGATGGCCAACCTAGTTTCAGGAATACAACCTTGTCAGTTCCAACCTCTTTTTCCAGATCAATTCATTTTTCTGGTGGAAGAAATGATTTATGAAACTTTCTATTCTGCAATTTTGCATCTGCACTCTGAGTTCTGTTCTAAAATTTCCATTATGGTTTTTACTTTGACCCATGCATTACTTAGATATGTGTGCTTTTCATTTCCAGGCAGATGAGAATTAAAAAATCTGTTATTGATTTTTAGTATAAATGCAATATCAGAAAACATATGTATATTTATAATTCTTGGAAAATTATGACCTAATATTTGGCTAGATTTTATAATTGTTCTTTCTGAGCTCAAGATGAAAGTATATTCTCTAATTCTTGGGTGTAGGACTTGTGTCTGTGTTCATTAAAACAACTTGTAAATAGTGTTCAAATCTTCCATATTTTTACCTTTTTTTTTTCTTCTGCATTTGCTGTTTCTATCAATAGTTAAGAGACATATTGAAACCTCCTGGTGTGATGGTAGGTGTGTGACTCTATAGTCCTATTGATACTTTCTTTAAATATATATTTGAGGCTTCATCTTTAGAGTTGTTATATCTTTCTGGTGAATGATATTTTTAAAATTATGCAGTAACTCTCTTTATCCTTAAGGCTATTTTTTAATCCTATAATCAATTTTTAATTTGAGAAGTGAGTTAACAAAACATTCATGCACACCATACAGGATTCCCATGCATCACCACCCTACCAACACCTAAAATCAATTTTGTATATTAATTATCACAGATTTCTTTGTTGTTTGCATGGTATTGTATCTTCTTAAAATTTTATTATAGAAAATCTTAAACATACACCAAAATAGACTAAATATTATAATCATCTTCCATGAACCCATTATCCAGTTTCAACAATTATCAAAATATTGCCAATTTTGAATATTTTTCCAACTCCACCTTCAATTTTCCTAGGTCTTTGTTTCTTGTGTATTTTTTTAGGAATATCTTATAGCAATACTTTATTTTAAAATTTTAACCTGAACTTTTCTCTTTCCAGTGCTGTTTACCTTATTCACATTTACTGAGATTATTGATATATTCAGAATTATTTCAGGCTCTTAATTTGTGCTTCCTATGCCTTGATTTTTATATGCTTATTTAGTCATCTTTTTTACCCTTAAATTTTTTTATTACCATTTTCATAATTCAATCTTAATATAATTATAATGGAAATACTTTGACTTAAACTTTAAAATTAATCAATATCTTAACACCGTTACACTGATTATCCCTCTTTTAACTTTCATGCTATCATTTTCCACCATTTTATTTCTGCCTTTTTACAATCCTATAAATTTACCATTATTATTATTTTAGAGATATCCTATTTGCTTAGATTTACATATGTGTATTTTTCTAATGTATGTAAATATGTCTACATGTATAGTTACAAAAAATATTAGTAGTCCTTTGAATACTTGTTGGTGAAAATTATTTATCTGGCAATCTCTCTTTCTCATTCTGGAAATATTGGTGGGTGCACAATTCAGTATTTTTAATATAGTCTACTCCTGGTTTCCCTTATTGCTGTTGCATTTTTTCTTTTTTCACATCTTTAAGTATCTGACTTTTCTCTCTTTCTGCTTTGAAGCTATTTTTGACTTTGCAATGTAGTTTTATCATCATCATCTTATTATTTGTTGCTATTTTCTAGGTGTGAATGTTCTGCTACTAACATATTGTTTCTATATCTCTGAATTTATTAATTTGATGAGGTTTGAAAAATTCTCAGCCAATATATCTTCAATACTTTCTTTTATTCATTCTACTCTCTTCTTCTGGAACTTTTATAGTTTGAATTTTAAGACTTATTTATTCTTTGTCTCATTGTCTCTTACATTTTTTATTTCCTTGCTTTCCCATTCTATATATTATTCATAATTTCCTCAAATTTAATTCTAAGTTGACTGTCTAGTTTATTTAACCTGCTCTTTATCCCAGTCACTGAGCTTTTCATTTTAATAGTTATATTTTTCATTTGTTATTTCAGTCATTTGTTTTGCCTCATAGTTTTGATAGGCTCTTGCTCCTTCTTCATTAAAAAAAAAATTCTATCTTTCAATTATCTGAACATCTTACATTACAGTTTTATTTTCTGTATCTAAGAATTCTAGTATCTCTGGTCCTTGGGGCGCTCAATCACTTTTTTTT
>JAQZBX010033527.1:0-25360 GCA_029593785.1 Cabassous unicinctus | reverse complement strand
GGGGTGGGGGTGGGGGTGGGGGAATCCAGGGATGCTGCCTCCCTCCATTGGCTCTCAAGCTGAGTGCTGCCCCCTGCCAAGTGATGTAGTAACTGTTTATATCCCATAGTCATCACCTGTAAATAGTGAAGCTAATTTGGAAAACACCATGGATGTCGCTCTGCTGACTGAAGAAAAGTTAACGGCAAAGTAATGACTTTGACACAGGCCATCTCAGTTGTGGCAAATTCTGCACTTGCATATATTTTATTTAACTATTGAAATTTCCATTTTCAACGAAAGGAATCTCCATATGGACAAGGTAATTTTTTTTTAATCTGTAGACAACACACAAGAATGATGAGAAGATTGCAAGCTCTGAATTTTGTTAGGAGATCCCAGAGCCATCCAATAGTCTTCTCCCTCTATTTTTTTTTACTTGCACAATCAGTCTCAAAAGTTGCTACTTCTGTTCTGAACCTCTCTGAGGTCCATTTCTCATTTCTTCTCTCATACCCACAGTGATAGTTCAATCCTCCAAACAAACTGATACTATGTAACTTCACTCAGTCTCCAGCTGGAGCCTCCTCAGCCCATGTAACATTGAGGCACAAGTGGTTTTTCTAAAAGGCAAATCTGACTGTGTCACTCCTCTGGTCACAAGCTTTTGAGAGGCCCCGTTGCAGACATGATGCAAACGAAATTCCTTAAAATGGCATAGGAGGGCCACAGGTTCTGAATCCAGCATACTTTTTCCTATTTCCTATCTACTTCTTACCTCTGCCCTTAACACATAATGTGCCAGCAGCGTCCAACTATGCAGTTAGCAGGACATGTCAGGTTGTTTCCCGTCTATGACTGGCCAGGTACTCCGATTTGCCTGGAATCCAGTGTCCCCTTGCTTAGATTTATGTGCCATTATTATCTTTCATGACCTATTTTAAATGTCACTCATTTAACTTTCCCCAAAGAATTAGTCGATACTTTGTGTGTCTATCTCACATTTGATATAGCCCCTGTAGTACCACATTGTGATTGTTTGCTTACACATTTATTCCTCCAAGGAAAGGTGAAATTCCTGAGATGGAGATAATAGCTTCTGTGTGTTTGTAGTGCTGACAGCTAGGACAAGGTCAAACACAAAGTAGATCTTACCAGTGAATATCTGGTTGAATCCTTTAGTGAATGCATATAATATATCAGGGCCTGTGCTAAATATTTGTGGATACAATTTTGAACCACATTGCCATAATCTCACATTTCACTGAACTTGTATGCTAAAACTTTTTTTAAAAATGCATACCTCTAGAGCCAGTCATTAGATGATAGTTTGGGTGGATTAATAGAAACAACAGATCAGAAGCAATCTGTTTTGCTATGTTACAGTATTCTCCCCTGCTCATAACAGAGTCCAGGCACCATGTAAACAATTTATGTAACCGCTACCCTTTGGGAGATTCTAGGGTAGCTGGAAAACTTCTCTTTCCTGATATGGTTGGTGGTTACATGGATATATACCTTATGGTGATTCTTTAATCTGTACATTAGTCTTATTGTTTTTTTTTTATATCTGTGACATATTTTATACTAACAATGTTTAAAAGATGAATAGGGAAGTCTTTTAAAAACAAAAACAAGCAAACAAACAAAAAAACAACAAGAAAATAGTGGTGGTTATTAAGATTAAATTTTAAAGAGAGCACAAATAGTATGAGAACTAAAATAAAAACCAAAACACAAACAATTGTCAGGGGGTGCTTCCCAATATTTTCATGCCATTGAGCACAGGATAACATGAATAAGATGCACTGGGGTAAGTTGAAAGGCTCTGACCTGGAGTCCCAGTCACCCCAGGCTGTCCACCTGCCCAGGGACAGAGGGCGAATATCTCAGGCCACCTGTGAACCATTAGCGTCACAATGGTTGAAAAGTTATTGCTTCAGCTAAGGGATGGGCAAGAAATGATTTTGGCCCAGTGATAACTTTTATTACCAGTTGTGTGTCTTTCCTAACATGTATTTTATAGGGGAAGTGAAGAAATAAGACTCTCATTCAGAGATGCAGGGCTCATCCTTTTGCTAAGCACTCAAAACCTAGACTTGTTACCATTTCAAACTGCTTCTTTCTCCTTGAACTTGACCAGTCTAATCTTCCAGGACTCTTGTGTTTCTAGTCATTCAAACACACAAACTGAAAGCAGAAACATAGGATCCTTAAGTGGTGGCTAGCAAGAGACCAGCACAAAAAGGGCGACCTGTGGACAGGGAGAGTTTAAAGAAGCATCAACAGATAATATTCATGAGGAAAAGGCTTCAAAGAACATGGGACATGTGGAACAGATGAAGGCTCTAGAACAAAAGTAAAACAACAAGAACAACAACAAAAAAACATAAATCCTCTTCCTCTGTGATTATATAAATCTAGATATTACCACTCTAGTGGACAAGAGAGACTTGGGTTCATATTCCAGATTTTCTATTTACTGTTTCTGTTACCTTTGGGCAAATCACTCAGTCTCATTGATCTTTGGTTTTCATCTCAAAACTGAGTATAGCTATTGTATTTTACCATATTTTTATTAATATTAAAACTAATTGTAGGTATGCAATGCTTAATCCAGTGGACTTGGGACATGTAAGTTTCTTTGCCCTCCTTTTTTCTTTTCTACAAATACTGACAAGAACCCAACTAGCAGTAATTGCTCAAAAGATGTTTTATAAAAAATGAAGTGAACAAATGAATTAAAAGATGAATTTATATATATGGCAGTCCAAGAGTAAAATCCTAGGAAGACATTCAGGTTATTTAAAAGAATAAGAGGACAATGGCAAGTCTAATGCCTAGATGTCATTTTCAGCCCTGTATAAAGGACAGGGAGAGCAAGGATAAATACATCTCACCTATAACTGAGTTTAGCCAGATATACAACCTATGTTCTCATATCTTTCCCTGGGGCTACAGCCTCTGTTGAGTGATTGGATTTTTGCTGAGTCCATTTCTTTATCTCATGGATAAAGACACTATGGGTTCAGAAAATGTCCTGGTTTGAGTCTTCTGTGGACCCCAGAAAATTAATGTTCTTAAGCTAAAATAGGTACTTGTAAACCTATTTTATATGGTATCTTTTGGTTAGAATCAGTTAAGGGAACTTTTGATTAGATCACTTCAGGGCCTTTGATTGGAATACTTCAGTGAGGCATGACCCAGGGTAGGTCTCAGCCCCCTTGCTGGAGTCCTATATAATGGAGAACTGAAAGCAGAACCACATAGAGAAAGACAACTACCATTTTACCCTGCCATGTGATAGAGGACTCCAGAATTGCCTACAGCCACAGAAAGCCAGAGAAACCCGAGAGGCTGAGAGAAAGCCTGGAGACTGAAATCAGCAGAGCAGGCTGAAGCTGAAAAGACATAGTACCCAGGGAGAGACGAGCCATATGCCTGATTGCCCACTGCTGAGCTTGGGGAGAAAGTGAGCCGGGAGGAAGAGGCAGAGACCAGCCACCATTTTGCCTTGCCATGTGGCAGGAGTCCAGAATCAAGAGGGCAGATGATGCTTGGTGAGACAGCATCTCTGATGATGCCTTGATTTGGACATTTTCACAACCTCGGAACTGTAAGATTTTATCCTAATAAATTCCCATTATAAAAGCCAACCCATTTCTGGTATTTTTGCATTGGCAGCCTTTAGCAAACTAAGACAGGAGATGATGGGGTGGGGGGGCCTTGTGAAGAGTTTGTGGCACAGATAGGACTGGATCTCAAGATGACCCCCTTCAAGTGTGAAGCATTTTCTACCAATACCAATGAATGAAGCTAAATGGGGATAAAGTGTCTCTTTCTGAAAGGGCTGGAATCAAGCATTATATGATATTAGATCTAGAAAGGACCTCAGAAGGGAGTTATAGAGAAATTTTCAACCTTGACTGCCTGTTAGAACTACATAGTTAACTTTTTAAAAGATACTAATGCCCAATTCATAGTTTTCACACCAGAATATTGAATTAGAATCTCTAGGGGTGGAGCTTAGACATAAGTATGTTTTATAGATCCCCAAGGAATTTTGTTTAACTTTTAAATGAAATTTTCATTTATACATAAAAGTGGAGAGAACAGTAAAATGTACTACTTCACTCAGCTTCAACAGTTGTTGACATATTACCAGTCTTGCTTCATCTATCATCACCCCACTTTAAATTTTCTTTTGCCAAAGTATTTTAAAGTAAATACAAGGAATTATACAATTTTATCCATGAATATTTCAATACATATCTCTAGCTGAAAAGGAATTTTTAAAATACAGTCATTATGCCAGGTCACATCTCACATAACTAAATCACATCTCAGATGATTCTAATGTGCAGTCAGTTTTGAAATACACAGATGGAGCCTAATACTCCCATTTTATAGATGAGGCGACTGAGACCCAGAGAGGTCAAGTGCTATGGTCTTAACAACCCATCTGAAACTCAAACTCAAGTCTCCAGACTCGTATTTAATTGCTTAAAAATATTATAGCAACACAGAATAAAAAGTTTGCCCCAATGATTTTAGAGTTAGATAATTAGTTTCTGCAAAATCAAAGCCAACTATGAGGGAAACAAGGGAGTCAAGAATATCAAGAATATCCCATTGAGGGCTGAAACAATGACAATGATGGAATATAATAAAGGGTAGAAGAGGACAGTGTCATGAAGCTTAAAAACCCTGCTTCTGACTCAAACCATAAAATCTCACCATTTTTTTTTAACTGCTCTGAGTCTAAATTTTCTCATCTGTGAAATAGAGATGATAATACTTGGCTTCATTTGGTGCTTTGAAGATAACCTATGATTAGTAGAAAATTATGTGCACTTAATAACAGTTAAGATGTGTGCTTTGGCTCCAAGAAGGGCAGGGTACATAGAAGAGAATCTTGGTCTTAGTGGAATAGCCCCTAGGCTCTTTTTATCCCTACCTATCAGGCTGTCCATTTATTGCTCCCAGAATAAAAGAGAAATGACCTTTCTTGTCATAAATATTATCCCATAATAAATTCTGATCTACAAGTTAGCTTCAAGGATAATGATGGTACCCTGGAGAGGAGGGAGGATTGAGGGTTTATTCATTATAGAGCCTGAAAATGAGACAAAATTCACATCCCCAAAATGAAATAAGATTCCAGAAGTACCAGTTGAAAAGAATCAATCATAACTATTACAAATTATTATGTATTAACAAGAACAGTGAAATGCTAGTTAGGATTTGGTCATTAAATGAGACTGGTTGTTCAATGAAGAACAAGCTTCAGAGTTAGTCCTGGATCCGCTTATTACCTGCCTTAGGGAAGTAACTCTGTTGGGAAAATTACATAAACTCTTTAAACTTCTGTTTCCCCACATATAAAATTGGGACAGTAACACCTATCTCATAGGGATTTCTAAAATTTTAATAAGATCATACATATTGAGTACTAAGCAGGGTACCTTTTCCTTTCTAAACATTCAGTAATCAAGAGCTGTCACTGTTATTTAGAGAGGCTTTCAGGACATGATGGCATAGAACTAGACTTCCTGACAGAAGCCAAAAGATCATGGAAACTGGGAGCCCAGTGTCTCTGCCACCGACTTGCTTACATGACAACATGGTGCTCCTTTACTTTCAGCACTGTTTCATCATCTCTCAAGAATTAAAAAGCATTAGTTGCTTTGCCTACCCCACTGGTAATGAGTAATAACAGTTGTAAAATGCAACTGAAATACAAGACATGCTCAACAATGGAATATACATGTATTAGATGAGTTAGATGTATAGAGTTAGAAGAAAATTTCAAAATATTTTTCCCCTGCCTCTGCTCTCTTGGCCTAGAGGGTCCATCCCTTTCTTTTTTCATAGTTTAAGGCTCACTCAGGGCAAGAGCTTACTGTCTTAGAATTCTTCACTGACCAGTACTCTGCTTGATTTATCTCACCCAACATTTGATGCTAGGGTTTCTCCCTTCTCCTTCCATAATGCTGTGTGCAAATCAATATTAATACACTTATGAAATGACATAGTAATCTGTTTGCACATCAATGTCCTCGAACAGGGGCTAAGCCCTTTGAGGGAAGAAACTATAATAGTGAGATCCGATATTGTATAATGTTTAACAACACAGGAGCTGTGAGCAGACTCTAGGTTTGAATCCTAGCTCTACCACTTTCAGCTAGATACTAAACTCTCAGTGCCTCAGTTTCCCCACTTGAAAATGGGGATAATAAGTTTACTTACCTTCTAGGGTTATTATGAGGCTTAGATAGTTTAATATAAATATAGACCACTTGCAACAATGGCTGCCATATATTAGACTGCTTAATGAAGTTTAGCTGTTAATATTACTTATATATTAAACAAACCAATGTCCACAGAGGCCAATTCAAAGGCCTGGCACATGGTAGAAACTCAGCACATGTTGACCCCTTCCCCCTTTTCTAAGGGAATTATAGTGGCACTTTTCCTGAAATCTCTTAAACCTCTACAAAAAAAGTAAAAAAAAAAATCTCTTTAGCGCAAGTACCAAAATAAATAAATAAATTCTCCTCCAAGCTAATCATGAGCTTCAGACAAGATTTGAAAAAGATGTGGAGAGAGAAGAAAAAATTTCCCCTGTGCCACCAAGGGAAAATGTATTCCCCAAGACCAAGAACAAAACAGTTTCATTTGTTTGGAGTTATGGTGCTAGGAAAAGAGCAATGATCTTGAAGTCAGAAAACCTTAGGCAAATAATTAAACCCTCTGAGCTTTTAAGTTTCCAACATGTAAAAGAAGGAAAATTCTACCTTCCATGCAGGGAAGTTTTGAGGACTCAAGAAAATATAAGTAGAGTGCTGGTACTTTAATTGGAATAAAATAGGCTCTTGATGATGATGATGATTAGCTGCTATGGATGAAACGCAGAAAACACAGTAGATAATCTCTCCCCCTTAGCCTATTTCCCCAGGAAATTGTGGAGCTTGGACATGCTCTTTTGAAGGAACTGGCAAACCCTAGCATAGCATCAAACTGAGAAATGTGAAATAATGCATTAGCTACATGAAGGCTAGGGCAGAGTCCCAGCACGAGAGTAGTGAAAATAAAGAAGAGAGAGCCTATATACACTCAATTTAAATTGGCTTGATTTTCAGATACTGCATCAAATTTTGTTTTCCCTTCAGAGCATGTATGAAGCCTGTGGGTATTAGATTTAGATTATTCCCTGATGCTGTCGTAGGACGCAAAGTCTAGAAAAGTACCATTTTCTCTTTAAAACCATAAGCATTACATAAATTTCAAAAAAAAAAACAGAACGTTTTCTTCCAGTTAATATGGGCACAGAAAGATACCGTACTTGCTAAGATTAAAAGACAAAAGGTTAAACATACAGGGTTAAGAGGACTTGACAGTGAATTAGTGCTAAATTGGATAGGTATTATCTCAGAAGGCTGATGCAGTTATCACAGGCAGTGTTTCAATAACAGTGATGAACAAGACAGACTGATTTAAAACAACATGTAGTTTTAGTCTAAGAAGAGACAATAGATTATGGGGTAGAATCAATGACGAATTTCTGTCATATACTTCATGGATTTCATACTCGTTATATATGTTAGGCTCATTAAGCGAGAACTACTTTACAATGTGTTCTCATTCAGCAAGTCTTCTGTAAGTAAAACTTTTATTATTTTACCCAGGAAGCAGAATGAAATATAATACCTAAGTGTTTGAACCTACATAGATAGTTTCACCAAAATTTAGCTTTCCTTCCCCTAATAAACCCTGCACACGTCTAGTCTGGATGGCCAGGGAAAGAAGTGCAAATTTACCAGAATAGTATAAAAATATCTCAGAAGATGAGGAAACCCAGGTCTCTCCAAAGGGAGCCAATCATCATGTTCTCTGTGTTTCCTAAAAGGCATAAATACAAACAAGCAGGCTTTATTCAATTAATAGAGAGCTTTACTAGGAGAAATAATCCAAACAAAATGAATTTGGCATTTGCTAAAACTGTACAGGTAAAATTCAGATTTACAAAATTTGACTCACATTCTTTCATATGTGGTAGAAATACTGTCCACAACAGAAAGCTCACAATGACAGATGAGAACAACAGTAAGTTTGGATAGGGATGAGAAAACAGAAGACAAGACTTGATCCCCCTGGAAATAATGCAGATATAATGTAGGAATAGGTTACAAATTAATTTCCAAGTTATAGTGATTGATTAGTTCCATATATAAAAGCACAGATAATTCCCTCACATACTTGGGAAAGAAGTATTCCATCCACACCCTCCAAGAATATTAAATAAATTAATACCTATACACAAGGAGGCCATTCTAAATGTTACATTGCCTGAAATGGAAATCCTAAGTTGGAAGTTTCTGTGCCAAACCTGGTCTTCAAATGCACTGAGAAGTCAGCACAACGTTTAAGAAAAAATAAATAAAACCTAAAAAGCACACTCCATCGTTTAAAAATCAGGAGACTCCAGGTAAATGACAGGGTTTGTAACCTCTCTTAAACATCTGATCTAGCACTCCCGATCTCCCATTCCCACAGGGCAAAAAATGCCTGGTGCAGAGCAGCCTCAGAGCTTTTTCGGTAGGGCACACACCTGACAGGCATCAATCACTCATCCAACAAGCTTGGCACCTGGAAATATCTGCATCTATAAGCCCCAATTCAAGCCCTTATGAGGCCAGGGTGCAGGAGACGTCCTGAGCCAATTCATGAAACCTTCTCCTTTGCAAGGAGGCTAGCTATGTGAACTTGGTCAGGACATGCAAAATTTAGATCTCCAGTTTCCTGGTCGGCAACAACCTAATTCCTGGTGGTAATGTTAGGAGGATCAAACATCAAGCATAGTACCTGGCTCAAAAGAGATGTTCTGGGAAAAGACAGTCATGCTAATGACTGCTAACTGAGAAACTGTATCTATTAATAGTTCTCATATATTTAAATGGAAAAAGAAAGGGAACAAATACAGCATGATTTTGCTGTTCTGCAATACATCTATAATGCTGATGTAAGAGACAGTTGTGTAATACTATCCTCCGGTCAGTCAGCACTCTGTTCTCAGGGATTTGTGAGATGGGGGCGTCACTTTCTAGGGGTTCTTGGCCATGGGGAAATTAGCAGGAGGATAAAACCCCACTTGTCTCCATAGGTGCTCATGTAAACAAGTCAATGTCTCCAGGGAGATATGTCATTATGAAATCTGAGGTAGCTCAAAAGCTACTAAACACTATCTCACACCTTGGTATCTGTTTTTCAGTTTATCAGGTGCTTTAACATATATTTTCTCACTCGTATACAGGGTGTGAGAATTTAACTTACAAAAATGAACCATTTGATTTCAATGATTTCCTAATAATGATCATGCTGATCGTAGTTCTTCCAATATCATCATTTATGCATTGAAACTTCATGACCAAATTTTATTTGAAGAAAGAATCAAGATAAGAAAAATATAGATAGGATTTATAAACCAGAGTTGTAAGTCAAATTTAAGGGTTGGGATTTGAAAACTCTATTATGATGATGGGACTTTAGAGTTCTGATTTATAACATAAATCATTTATATCTCCAGTGAAAAATAAGGTTGGCAAAATCAAATCCTTTTATTAGGATTTATAGCATGATCTGTAAACCTGGCCCTCTGTTTACATATATATTTTTTCCTGCACAATGAACATAAATTTTGGATGTTTCAGCATTTCCGGGTATGTTTTATAAACAATCATGTACTTTCAAGAAATGTGACTAACTCTGATCCCCAAAGAATGCTTATAAATCCTAGTCTTGTTCCTCCATTTAACAGATTTATTGTGATAAGTCTATTCTCCAGTCTGGGTTGATAGAAGGAGACTTTATAAGTAAGGGGAAAAAAATACAAGAAAATTCCTTTAATCTGCTTCAGTTTACAGTCTGAATCCTGCTTAAGAGTAAGACATACCCATCTAGAAGGAGAAACCTTATCCCCTTCCCCCTTCCTTAGATAATAATGCTTTCTTCCTCTAGGAGGCTGCAAGAGAAAGAAAGAATTGCCTTACTGTTTGCAATAAATTAACAGGATAGTGTAGCCAAAAGTGCACTAGAAAAGGAGTTGTCATGAGAACTAGGTTCAAATTATAGTTTGGTCCCGTTAGTTGTGTAGCACTCCCCTGGTCATGCTCTCTCTCTCTTACCTTTAGCTGTAAGTTGTAAGGGCTGGTCCATTGAATTTCTGTGGCCTCTCCCAGAATTAATCATGGATGAGTCAATGATTCCATGGTCTGTGCCAGGTTCTCACACTGATTAGGTCTTTCTAGAGTTGCTTTAGTTGTCCACTCCTAGAGCAGTTCCTCAATAGCAGGCATGCATTTTGTAACAGGTACCATGCATTTTACTTCCTACATAATCCACTTCATGTCTACACACACATTCTGCATGTAGTAAATAATCATTTATTGCCATATATTCATCCAGTCAGCCACTCATCCATTTTCCCACTTCCATATCTACATCCATCCCCCCATCCAGTCATTTGTTCAACAAAGTTTAATGGAATAACTACCATATGTAAGTTTGTTAGTAAGGTTTTCTTAGAGGTATTGTGTGAAATATGAAAAATGGATGAGCTATATTTCTTTTCCTTAGGGAACATGGGGGAAGCTGTGTGGTTTCCAGGAAGAGGTTTGGAGTAAAAACATCTGGGTTTAAAATTCTTCTCAGCCCCAGTCCCATCAACATAGGATGGCTATAGCAACAACTGGATCCCATCCATCTAAATCTCTCTTGTGAAAAGGGCTCCGTCTCCCTCCTGTCCGCTACCTCTATGGTCCACGTCACCACCTCCTCTTTCCTGTATTACTACCACAGTCTCCTGGCTGCTGCTCCTACCTCCAATCTGGTTTTGCTCTTTAGCATGAAGCATCCTTTATGTTGGCTCTCCCTCTCATAAGACCTTGTGTTTTGAAATATTATATCAAGCTGGAATTATCAATGGATGAATAGGACAGAATGATATTTAGACAGAGGTTCTTATGTCAACCATTTTTCTAGGCAAATTATGTGTATTATCTCACTCTATCCTGATAATACTTGCTAATAGATATTATTTAATCTGGATTTTACAGACAAAAAAAAGTAAGATTCAGAAAGGTTAGGTCACTCTCTCATGGATACAGCCCTAGATACAGATTTGTTCCTGTCTTCTGGCTCCAAAGTCTATTCTATGCTTGTTCTAAAATAATGTATTTCTTAGTCTTTATTGATCAAAGACAACAGAGAATTGCTGATAAGAAGTTCTGATATAGATGTGACAACTAATATTGTCTTCTAACATAACAGAATTCTAGCCAAATGTAAAAATACTTCTAGAATTTTCTTATCCCAAGGAAATGCCTAATTGCTGCTCGAATTTTTGAAAGAATGATGGTAGCTGTATTAGCCAAAGGGGTGCTGGAGCAAAATATACCAGAAATCTGTTGGCTTTTATAAAGGGTATTTATTTGGGGTAGAAGCTTACAGTTACCAGGCCATAAAGCATAAGTTACTTCCCTCACCAAAGTCTATTGCCACATTTTGGGGCAAGATGGCTGCCAACATCTGCCAAGAGGTCAGGCTTCTTGGTTTCCTCTCTTCCAGGGGCTCCATTTCTCTCCGGGCTCAGCTGCTGTGCTCTCTCCACAAGACCAGCTGTAGACTGTCAGGTGAACAGCTGTCTCTCTTCCCAGGACTTCTGCCGTGTCTATGGGGCTGTCTCTATTCCTCTGTGTTCTTCTGTGTGTTCACTTCCCAGGCTCCAGCTCAAAACTCAGCATCAAAACTCCAATTATCTTCTCTGCCATGTAGTTTTTTGTTTTTTTTTTTTAAAGATTTATTTATTTATTTATTTATCCCCCCCTTGCTGCTTGTGCTTTGCTGTGTCCATTTGCTGTGTGTCTTCTCTGTGTCTGCTTATCTCCCCCTTGCTGCGAGGTCTCGCTGCATCAGCCCAACGTGCCATGCGGGCCGGCCTGCCCTCACAAGGATGCCCCGGGAAGCGAACTCCGGGCCTCCCATATGGTAAACGGGAGCTCTATCGATTGAGCCACACCTGCTTCCCCTGCCATGTAGTTTTATCTGTGAGTCCCCGCCCACCAAGAGGGCAGGAACTCAAAGTCCTACTGATGTGGCCCAATCAAAGCCCTAATCATAATTTAATCATGCCCAGGTACAGATCAGTTTACAAACATAATCTAATATCTATTTTTGGAATTCCTAAACAATGCCAAACTGCTACAGTAGCTTAGAGGTCCCATTATCTTTTTGAAACCTTAGACATGTATGAAACCCAGATTGTGAAACATGCTATCTGCCTCCCCAGGATTGTCATCTGTTAAGGCTTACATTCATTTAAGATTGTGGAGGCTTTTTATTGCTACAGTGAAACACCATCTACCACACACGTATATTGTTTTGTATATAAAATCTCATGAAGTTCTCTCAATTGTCTTATGTGGTCTGTAGCAGTTTCTTCATTTGTCCATGAGCAAATTTCAAGTTGGAGAGGTGAAATAAATTTCCCAGGTCACACAGCTAGCAAATTTTAGAACTAGCATGGTAGAAGGGTAGAATTCTTTCTATCCCAAGTTCTGACTGACTTTAAAGCCCACTAAACTCTGACATCCCCTGACCTTTTTCTTCTCACTCTTCCCAATATGAGCCAGCCTTTTCCAATAACCAGTAATACCTACACTTGCTCCCAACTCTTTCCATATTGTTGTTCTTTTCTTTCTCCAACTTTAGAATGTGCCCTTATAAAAATATCAAAACAGCTAAACTGTTTCTGACAGTTTACTAAACTAAGCAATTCACATGCATTATTTTATCTAATTCTCACAACAGCCCTTTTGTCAGGTATCATTTTTCCCATTTGTCAAATGAGGAAACTGAGGATGAGAGAGGTTGAATAACTTGCACAGAATAAAATGGGGATAGAACTGAGGTGTGGTTCCAGATCTTTCTGAATCCATGGTCTATTCTCTTAAACACCAGCTTATTGTCTTACAAGGACAAGCTTGATTCTGAGTAAAACATGGTGTGGTGACAGATGTAGTGTGGTTTTTGGTGTTAGCAAACATCCTCAGTAGAAGTGATATAGCCTTTACAGAGGCAAAATCTTAGACCAAGGGGTCAAAAAAAATCTTAGGCATTACAATAGCAATGGCCTCCCAACAGACCAAATGTACCTAAACAAATATATAGTATATCTGCAGTATTAAAATGTCATGAGGTTGATTAGGGAAAAAAAAAATGCCTATAAAGGCTCCTCGGCGTTGGGGGGGGGAGGCAGGTAATAATGATAAAAAGTTTGAGAAGCAAAGTTTTAGGCAAATACCGGTTCATATTTCAGCTTCAGACTAATTTGTTCCAGGGGTCCTCATCCAAGAACGTATTAAACAACAATATGAACTCTGTTGTCAAAAGTGGTTTCATAGAGGTGCTAAAATTTTATCATTAGCCTGTTTATTATAATGGCCGTTGATAAAAGCCAAGGGCATAGCACTAAAATAATTCTCAGGAGAGAGGATTTCATGGGTAACTAAGTG
Organism: Cabassous unicinctus; assembly: GCA_029593785.1. Taxonomy (NCBI): domain Eukaryota; kingdom Metazoa; phylum Chordata; class Mammalia; order Cingulata; family Chlamyphoridae; genus Cabassous; species Cabassous unicinctus. The sequence continues at coordinate 11,810 of JAQZBX010033527.1, read as the reverse complement.
AATATACTCCAGGTAGCTTGTTTTCTGGTGAGAGAACTTCATTCAAACACTATACACTACATAGAGGAAGGAAGGAATTGCTAGCCCCTTGGCTACTTTAGTCACATACTTGTTGTTTTATTCAGCTTTTTAGCAAGAAAAGTGTTCAACGATGCTATCTGGTGAGCTATCTGGATCCCAGTATCTGCTTTGCATCTGTGATTTCCTTTTAAGACAGAGAGGTTATTCTCATAGACACTTGAGACTATTGACATATTCAATACACAGTTATAAAAGTTCTATAATGTGCCAGTGCTGCTGGGGCTGTCAGAAACTCAAAGACAAATAGGATACATCCCGGTGGTGGAAAAGCTCACAGCCTAGTTGACTACTTCTGAAATGCTACTGATGAAGCTTCCCAGAAGGGCTTTGAAACATAACATTCCACCTGCCCCCAAAGCTATTTTCACACATAACCTCTCCTCTCATTAATTTCTTTCCATCTTTAAAGACACATTTTAAAAATCACTGTGAGAAAACTTTATCTGACTCTTCCCCTCAACCATGTCTAAGTTAAATATCCTTGGAATTCTTCATTTAACACACATTTGTATTTAATTTGCTCAATATCGATTTCCTCAATGGTCTAAGTGTTGAGGGCCTACTTTGACTTTGCTTTGGAATTAGTACGGTGTCTGGGTTATTATAATAATTATATAGGAAGTAAATAAACATTTGGGGATTGTGTCGCTGATTGGTCGACGGCAAGCCAGAGTTCATTCAATAAATGTTTTTGAGCACTATCCATGGATCAGACACTACGTTAGGTATTCCAGATAGAAAAGTATAAGACTGGTGTTCTGTTCCCAAGAATTTTATACTTCATGAGTTAGTTAGGATTAGAGGCAGACGCAAAGAAGACAAACAGAATCTCTCCCTCAGAAAGTAGATTCTTTGTCTAATAAGTCACAACGTACAAAGTGTTTTCATTGCCAATATCACATCTGACTCCAAATAATAAGCTTTTCCCAATGCAATTACTTATTTCCATTTTTATAACTGAGCAATCTGAGGCTGAGCTAGGGTACACATCCTGCCCATAATTTCACAGGGGAGTGTTGGCATGCAGAGATTCAGGCTGAGCCTTTCCCATCCATGATTCACCCAGGAAGCACCTTGACTCAAAACTAAGTGAAGGCTACTCTGGAGGTAAAAGTGCTTTTGAACCTGAAGTGAAAGTGTATCTATCACTGAATTTCTGGAGTTTTTCTGCATGAAAGCCATTCATTTTAAATGTGTCCTAGGGTGTCAACAGGTACTATATAATTGATCAAGTATTTGGGGAGTGAAGTGACTTAATAGCATCCCAAGGGAAGCTTAGCATCAAAGAATTATCGTTCTTTGGCTTCCCTTGACAAGGGGTATAAATCACCAAGTGGATGCTCCCGTCTTGCTTGGGGAATTTGCAGCTTTGTAAATAGAAACACTAATCTGTGCACTGCTGCTGACCAGCCTTTGCTGCCAACTCAGGATTTAAGTTCCTTGCCCAGCGGCCTGGGGTAACTTTCCCATTGCTGGTTTTTGTACAACTTTTACTTTTTCAAATAAAATTTTAATGTTTACTTTAATAAAAAACAAATGCACACCCATTCAGAAAATTTCTAAAACATAGAAAAGTATATTAAAAAGTTACCCATAATCTTTCTATCCAGAGGTAAGCTCTATTAATATTTTGATCCATTTCCTCTATATACCATTTTTTGATAATTTAGATATTCATCTTTGTATCTTGCTCATTTAACTAATACCACACCATTTTAAAAATGCTGTTATAAACGCTTTTTATACAAATTTTACTGGCTTTCAATTCCAACATGTGGGCAATTACTGTTCATTTAACATGTTTTCTATTCTGCAAGTTTAGTGGGACTGTTCCTCATTTTTTGCTCTCAATTCACATAGTGATGAGTATCTTATTGTCTGAGTTCCTTTCTTTTTGTTCTGAATTACTTCCTCCATTCCTTCAACAAACAAACATGGGGCATCTATGATATACAGGGACACGTTTTAGGCATTGGAAATACAGTGAAGCAAAAGAGTCACGTTTGCGTTCATCAGGAGCTTACAGTCTGCAGTGGATACAGACCAGGTAACAATTTCTAGTGTGAAAATGTCAAAATAGAAACGTGGAGGAAAGAAAGGACAACTAACTCAGATACGAGGTTAATTATAAGGCTCCCAGAGCAAGTGATACTGAAGGATAAGAAGAATGAAGTAAAAAGAAAGGAGAGGAAAAGCTAGTGTGGACAGCTACAAAGGTATGTGCATGGCTCCTTCGGGTTTCCGAGAGACATTTATTATGTCTGGAATCTAGAATTCAAAGTGAGGAATGAGAGTGATGAGGTTAAAGAATGAACAAGGATCATAAAGGCAGGCTTAAGTTTTAATTTGAGATGTTGACCTTCACGCTGAGGGCAATGGGGAGCTGTTGTGGTATTTTAGGCAGGAGAGTGATATTGTGTGATTTTTGTGAGGTAAGAATCCCAGAAGAAGAATTACTGGGACAAAGATGATGACTTTTAGACCCTTGAAATACACTGCAAAACTGTTATCCAAAAGAGTTACCACAATGTTTACCTTCTATCAGCATCATACGAGAAAACCCATTTGTGGTTGAGTATATCAATACCTTCCACTTCCATTTATTGAATCCTATTTATGTTCTATTTATGTTCTTACATAGGTGGAGCTTCACATGCATTTAGTTAGAAAAGGCTTGCAACAATCCTTTAGGATTGAGAATATTACCCCCACTTATAAAAGTTCCTGGAGGTCAGAAAGGAAGAATGATATACTCACAGTCAGAGGAAATAAATGGATTTAAATTCAAACCTTATGCATTCCTGGATCTTCAGGCTCATCCTCTTTCTTAGTATCCTTCATTGCCTCCAGAGTCATTTTAGAAATACATAATTCCTATGGACTATGATGCCTCGATTGCATTTCTATAAAATAACCAGTATTTTCTGGAATTGTAACAGGAAGCCATTTTTCTCAAGAAAGAAGGATAGCATTATTTAGGGGATGGAAGGGAGGTTTAGTTACAGGTAGATGGCTTGTTTACACAGTACCTTTTATCTCCCCTGTTATCACTGCAGAATAATCTGTCTGCCCCAGATTAATGTCAGCAATAGATCAGGTGCAGTTGTCCTGCAGAGCGCCTGACCTCAGGACAGAGTAAACTTAGAAGGAGGCTTGCTTCCCAATGATATCCCATTGGAAGAGAAGGACGCCATTTGTCTCCATAAGCCCTGCTCTGGCTGCATGCATGGCTGTGTGAATTATTGCATGCTGTAGGCTCCCCTTACCACAATGCGATCTTTCCCTCATCACTCTAGGTCAAGAACAATGCCGATGCCACCCTAAGGAGAATGTAGCCAGCTATGGCTTCAACGTAGACAAATAATTCCTCCCGCCCCAGTTTTTCTGCAATGATGTGCACTAAACTCAGTCCACTGAAGATTCAGAAATAAATTTCTTATAGAAATTGGAAGGGTCTTATAAAATGTATAGAAATAATACCAAAGACAGCTATTAGAAGGGGCAGGGATGCAGGTCCATTGGAATGTGGCAGAATGCTTCTCCCTCTTCCCAGCTGTATGGCCTTTAAGTTAGGCAGCCTCTTTAAGTGTTGCTTTCCTCCTTTGTACAAGCATAACAATAATAATACCTGACTGCAAGGCTATTGTAGAGTGACTAATACCGTATAGCAAATATATCTAGTACTATACCTGAGACCTGGAAAGGAAATTCACCCTTAAAAAATTAGATAATCCAAATAAAAAAGATGAAATATAATTGTTGAGATACATTGTTATAGATTTTAGCTATTTATCAAATTTTAAGTTATTTATTCAGTTATTAAAAATAATAGTTTTAAATTTAATTTGTGGAACTGTGAAAAACACCCTGAGGGCATAGTATAAAAAAGCCACTATGTTTGTGCCTAAGGCTGCTTTAATAAAGTACCATACAGAATATGGCTTAAAATGACAGAATTTTACTGCCTCACAGTTCGAAAGACTAGATGGTTGAAATCAAGATGTCGGCAGGGCCATGCTTCCTCTGACTTCGTAGGCAAGACTCTGTTCCATGCCTGTCTCCTGGCTTCTGGCCGTGGCTTGCCCGCTTCCATGGCATTCTCTGCCTCAGTCGCCACATGACGTTCTCACCAGGGTCTGTTGTCTTTGTCCAGTTCTCCCCTTCTTAAAGGACACCAGTCATATTGGATTAGAGTCCACTCTAATCCAGTTTAGCATCATCATAACTAATAAAATCTTCAAAGACCCTATTTCCAAATAAGGTTAGGATTTGAACATGTAATTTGAAGTGTCACAATTCAATCTGTCATAATTTGCTAGCATCAGAAGCCCTGAATTTGGGCCCAGCCTTCACCACTACAAAACTTTATGAAAGTCATATACCCTCTTGGGCCTCACGTCGCTCATCTGTAACCTGGGAATCTTAGGACCTGCTATAGCCTTCATGGGGTTTGGGGGATCGTTAACTTGTGCTTTTCATATGGATTGCTTTGCAGTGTTCTATTCCCTTTCAGGCCTTTTCCAAATCAACTGGGAGTCCAATGTGGGCTGAAGCAAGGGGCATGGCTTCCTCCATAGCTATAAGGAGAAAAGAAGGAGAGAGTTTGGGAAGCAGGGTAAAATCTGCCCTGGTCCATGGATAACAGGCAATTTCTTTTTGCAATTTGGAGTCAGGCCCCAGGGTTGATTTCTGTTCCCCTTGACATTGACATTGCCCAGATGGAGTTAATGGACCAAGAGGCAGCTCACAGAGGCATGGAGGTGACCATGTTTATCCAGAGCGTGGCTGGCTGTGAGGCGTCTGGCTTCCTCCTGAGATGGTGGCCCAGGATGGCCACCACAGCTGCAAACTTCACAGGACGTTAGCTTTGGAAGTCACTTTTGAGGACATATAACCTGTCTTTCTCAATACCGAACTGCAGCAGCTGCCTCCACAGTTCCCCACATTGAAGCCCAGAAAGCACCTGCCACCAGCCCCACTTGGGCAGCAGCACTTCAGCCTTTAATAGAGACCTGCAGGGGCAGGTATAGGTTTGACAGTAAACAGTGAATGAGTGTCCTTGTCTTAAGCTTGCTTTTTCATCAACCCGTTTCCTCTAATTCTGATTTTCACTCTCAGGCTTGGTGATTCCTGATACTTGAGGCTTTATTTATAAACTTCTCTTGTCCTCTATATTGAGTCTCCATCATTTTCAGGGCTACTATTTACATAACAGAGCTGAAAACTAGTATATATCTTCCCCTCTATAATATATAAGTCAAACATGAGGCACCTGGGGCACAGAGAGTTAAAGGAAATAACTCATTAATGCTCTGGACATAAAACATATAGGCTAATATTCCTATTAAAATCATCGACGAGGACACAGTTATATATGTTAGAGCCCATTTGCAGAGAAATTTCCTTGGCATTTGATTTATTATTGAGAGTTACTATCTCCTCCACTCTTCCTCAGGGAGCTGGTGGTGAACAGCAGATTTAACTTAAAAATAAAATTGGCAAAGGCTATTTAATTGGTTGAACTATCATTGAATACATTTTTGTAGTTAATCAATACGTCTACAACTACACCATCATAAAGATATCAAGATTTTTGGTACCATTATGGCATAGACCAGCACACTATGGTCTGTGGGCCAAATTTAATCTCACATCTACTCTTGTTAATAAAGTTTTATTGGAACACAGCCATGTTCATTCGCTTATATGGTGTCAGTGGCTGCTTTTACTCTACAATGCAGTTGAGTAATTGCCATAGAGACCATATGCTTTGGAAAACCAAGCTATCTGGCTTAATACTGACAAAGTTTGTCAACCCTGCATTGTGGTAAAGAGACAATGTAGAATCTAAACCAGGGTTTCTTAACCAGGAGTTCATGTGAGGCAGGCTAGTTTAGGAAATAAAAAGACGAATCTGGAACCTGGCAGAAAACCATGGCTGTGAAACACGTGGCCATGGGAACCATCCCTGAGGGAAAGACCCCACAAGATGGCTGCTGGAAGAACCTCGCGAGAATTCCCCATTTGGAATGGGATTTCGTCCTGGATCAAGGAAAAGCCCTGGATATTCTCAAGGAGCTTTGCCATTGAGCCCCCCGGGGGGAATTGATAGGTGGGGTAACCAATCTAAACAGGAAACAACTGGGACTCCTGCCCTGAAACATTAAGCAAGTGCAGAGACTAAGTTGGCTTTTTTTACCCTGTTATGCCCTTTCTCTCCCTGGCTAGACCAGCACGCAAGGAGACCTGGGGATTTGTAATCTGTAATGGGGACTTGTAGTCTGTAAATCAGTCTTTTGTTCCCCTTTTCCCCCCCTTTCCCCTCTCTCTGCCTGGACCAGCCTGCATGTATACCTGGGATCCATAATCTGTTATTTTCTTTCTCTTCTCTCATTTTCTTAATAAACTACTGGCTTACTAAACTGGCATGTTCTTAAATTCTTTTTTGCAACATAGCCGAGTACCTAGAGAAAATCCAGCAACACATGGACCCCTTCTATCTGTGAACTTGAATTGAAAATTAAAAAAAAAAAAAAATTATTCTTGTAGGGATGTGTTGGTGCAGGCATGATATATTTATTAAATAATAAACAGTATAGTGTGAACTTAGTAAGGGGTCCATGGTTTTTACCTGACTGGCAAAGGGGTCCATAGAACAAAAATGGTTAAGAACCCCTGTTCTAAACTTTGGCCGTGAACCCAACTGTGACCTGTTAATACAACTGTTTTCTCTTAATTGTCTTAGATATAAAGGATCTCAATGTGTTTATTGTAAACAAATAATTGAGGATTTTTTATATGATTTAACCATCTCTAAAGATATAGAATTAAAAACAAAACAAAACAAAACCTCAGTCCTGAAACAGAACAGAATCCTTGATGATTCAGAGACCGTTTCAAGGTCATCAGGATCAAGATAGATTATCACTCTCCTGCTAATATGGAGAAATAAACTTGTTTACACCAAAATGACTTTTGAAAGGGGTTCATCTGGATTTTAGAATTGTGGACCTGCAAATATTTATATCATTAGAGTAATTATTTGTTTATTTCTATCTCATGTGCCTTAGTTCCTCAAGAAGAGGAATTATATATTTTTTGTTTGGTTTTGGTTTTGATTCTATTCGCAGATGCCTCAACACCTAGCACAATGTCTGACGCTTTGTAAGTCTTCAGTTAATGTTTTATTGAACTGAACAAGTAATATTTACTAAATGTAGCTAACACTGTTTATTGGCTAACGTCACATTCATTCTCAACCCCATTATCGCTTGTCTGCTTCTGCTTCTAATCCAGATGCTGAAAAAGTCAACTAATCCTTTATCAACACCTCCTGCAGCTAGGGTGGGCAATGTGACAAAATTTTGTTAACGTGATGTAAGCAAATATTAGTTAGGAAGCTTCTGGAAATTTTCTGCTTACCTGATAGCAGAGACAGACAGAGATGCCAGTGTCCCTTCCTGCCTGCCTTTTGCCTTGAACATGGCAGTGAGGTCTGTTGCCAGGGAGGCTAACTTGTGAGAATATGAGACAATTAGCTCATAGGTTATGAATAATGGAGTAAAAAGATGGAAGGAGTCTGGGACTTTAATGTAGCCCCTGCACTAGCCCCAGCAGGTCTATATTCAGATTTCTAATGCCATTAGAAAAATACATCTGCCTTTTTCACCCATCATTAGTTTGAATTTCTGTTACGTGCAGCCAAAAACATACCTGTCTCAAAAATCTTGGTGGCAAGATCATCAGCCATGAAATCAACTAGGTTTATAACTCTCAATAATTATTCCTATAAGAAATCTTGGGTTGGCAAACATCAAAGCTAAGGTGTCACAGCCAATCGACCAGGAAATTCTCATTCCTGCAGTGCATCTTTTGAAGGAATGCAATGGAGAAAAGAAATGTTTTGTATATCTACTGCATGCCACTCTACTTGGTCCTTTGTATTTGTTATCTTATTAAATCTTCACAATAATACTCTAAGGTGGGTATCATTAGTTCATATTTAGATGAGGAATTTGAGTTCAGAGAGATCAACAAATTTGTATAAAGTCATACAGCTAGGAAGAGACACAGGTACAATTCAAAAGAAATTCTGTATGACTCTAAAATCCATATTGTTTCCAAAATAGCTTTCTGCTTTTCAAAATAATGAGCCTTTGTTTGCTCCTAGACTGCCTGTATAGTATTAGAAAAGCAAGCTCAAATAAAACATTCTTTGTGAGAAAAATAACAGTGGTCTCTCCAGAACTCAGATATCTGCTTCTCAATCCAAGATATACAACCTTCAACCTTTGAACCTCCCAGCTTCAATGAATATCATTAAATAAAGGCATTATTACATTTGTGGGGTTTTTTGTATTTGTTTGGTTTTTGTTTTACTTTTCTTTTTCCTAGTATGTCTCCCATCACCCAGTGATTCCTCACGGCAAGTCAAAAATCATTAGGTTTATTATTCTATCACAAGAATAACTCATCATTGATAATCAAGGCAGTGGCCACCAGAGGTTCTGAGGGATGGGAGAGGGAAGAATAGGTGCAATATAGGGGCATTTTCAGGACATTGGCATTGTCCTGCATGACATTGCAGTGAAGGATACAGGCCATTGTATCATAACCTACAAAATTGTGCAGGACAGAGTGTAAACTATAATGTAAACTATAATCCATGGTAAGTAGCAATGTTTCAATATGTGATCATCAACTGTAATAAATGTACCACACTAATGTGGGATGTTGTTAATGTGGGAAAGTGTGGGAGGGGGAGGGAGTGGGGCATATGGGAAACCCTTATATTTTTTACGTAACATTTATGTAATCTAAAGCTTCTTTAAAAATAAGAATGATTTTTAAAAATTCAACCAAGCCTTGACATACAATATGGAATAAGATATAAAAGACAGAAAACCTTTTGTCTCCTTGTCATATACAAAGAAAGTTATGTGTTAGGTTGAGTCTTCAAATTCAGCAATGATGTCCTATGAGATTGACAGGTACATCTTTTCTACTTCCCCTTTTCAGCCAACATAACAGAGGCAGAGCGAGCAGAATCACAACATGTGTTCTCAACCCTACTACACTCATTTTTAAAATGCCTGTTTGAACCCACCTTTCAAAGGGTGATTTAGAAAAGGAAAGCAAACCAAACAAAGCATTGTGGATATATTGACTAGTACAACCTTTCCCCAGAAGCAATGCGCATTTTCATGGTGTTTGTTTATTGTCACCTTTATCTCCTCACTTCAGCTTGTCAGCAAGTGGTGCACCAGGATTTATCTTGCTGGGGCTCAAAGCTTTAGTGGTGTTGTCATTCAGCCCTGGGTTCCCCTCAGCAACCCAGAAGGAAATCTCTTTTAATTGCAGAATATATCGTGTTTAACCCCCACTAAAATAAAGAGGGTGGTGGGATGGGATAAAAGAATATGTCTTGTCATTTTAAAAATGAATCCCAGCATAGATGATGGAATGTTGGATATAGGTATTTTTCCCAATGTCTGTTTTCATCTCTTTAAATTTCTAAAGAAACAGTCAAAAAAGGGGTTCAATTGTAATTGACAAAGGGCAATGTAACAACCTTTAGCCTTCAAAAAGATATCCGCATGCTTGCGTAACTGACAAATCTAAGGTTTGCAATTGCTAGCTGTGGTGGTTTGAAGCTATATGTAGCCTCAGAAAATCATGTACCTAAATCTAATCCATTCCTGTGGGTATAAGTAGGATCTTTTAATGAGGTTACTTCAGTTAAGGTGTGTCCCACCTCAATCAAGACGGGCCTTAATCCTATTACTAGAGTCCTTTATAAGAGAATAAAATTCAGACTGAGAAAGAGAGAAAGCCACAGACAGCAAGAAGCTGAAACAAAACCTGAAAGAGAAGGAAGAGACCAGGAGATGCTGCCATGTGCCTTGCCATGTGATGAGTTAAGAACCAAGGGTAGCCAGCAGCCAGCCCCAGAACACCAGTCTTGCGGAGAAACGATCACCTTGCTGATGCCTTGACTTGGATATTTTCCCAGCCTCAAAACTGTAAGCTAATAAATTCTCATTGTTTAAGCCATACTATTTCAAGGTATTTGCTTCAGCAGCCTAGGAAACTGAAACACTAGCTATATTGAATGTTAAGGGATAATACTTAAAACTCAACTGAATTTTCCATACAATGGTAAAAATTTCTTCGAATGAGATTCTAGACTCCTACCTTCAATATGGTCAGGGAGGTGCAATTGTTACCCCCATTCAATTGTTACCCCCATTTTATAAATAAAAATGAAGCCACAGAAGTCTGTTCATTGGCCGTGGCTGCATCCCTTGCATGTGATATATTCAGGCCACAACCAAGGACTGCAGTGTCCAATTCTAGTGCTTTTTTCAATTTACTACACTGCCTGGTAATGGCCATTTTGCTGGCGGTGGTAGTGGCAGCAGTGGTAATGATAAAAAATCATATGCTGAGCACCTACACTATGTAGACACTAGGGGCATAAAGAAGGAATGAAGACAGTTCTGCCCAAGTTGATTATGGTCAGGTTGAAAATATATACATCCAAATACATATTTAATAAAAACTAAAGATCTTGACTATGATTCAGTCCAGTATTACTTTTGATTTTTTGTTTTGTTTTGTTTTGTTTTAAAGATACTTAGATTACATAAATGTTACATAAAAAGTGTAGGGGATTCCCATATGCCCCACTCCCTCCCCCTCCCATACTTTCCCCCATTAACAACATCCCTCATTAGTGTGGTACTTTTGTCCCAATTGATGAGCACATATTGGAGCACTGCCACTAAGTGTGGATTATAGTTTCCAGTGTTACTTTTGAATACCTTATTTGGCAAACTTGGTTTACTCTTGGAGCAGCTCATATTGAATACAAACCTCTCAGGATCAGAAAGAACCCCAAAAGTGATCTTCCTCATTTCTCATTCAGTACCCATAAGCCCTCAACCAGGTCTTCAACCTCGACTCCACCTGATAATGTTTAAGGGCAGAAAACTCCTTTTTGGTTCAAGAAGCCTTGGTCAACCCTAAATGGAATTTATTTTTTAATTACTATAGGTTCTGCAGTCAGATTAACTGGGATCAAATTCTGGCCCCATCAATTACTAATTATGCTACTTGAGGCAAAATTACTTGACTTGTCTATGCTTCAGTTTCCTAATTGGGGAAAGGGAGATAATAATAGTACTTAAGTTATAGTATTGTTTTGTGGATTATATGATAAAATACATGACTAGAACTTAGAGCATTGTGTGTTATAATAATAAAGGTTCGCTAATAGCTAATATGCATATAATCCTTACTGTCATAAAATTTGGCTAGTAGTAGTAGTAATAGTAGCAGCAATAGCAGTAATTCTTATAGCACTGATTCTATATATTTTTCTCTCTACAGATATAATTCTGGTTATTGTCAGTCCTATTCTACTGGATCTACATAAAGCAAGTTTAATTAATCTTTCATTTGACAGATTTTCAGACATTTGATCCTAGAAGCCAGACTTTCTTCTATTACAGGTTAATACCTCCCCCCACACCCCACCCCCCAATCACCCTTTTAATGTCACATTTAAGATTAGTCTCAACACAGAAATGAGAACCACACTCTGGCTCTCAGGTCAGGATTCCTTCCTCCACACCTGGTTTCTTAAACTTTAAAAACTGCACCTTGCAAATTTTTTTCAGATTATCAAATCACATTTCTTCCTGGGTGCTGTCTTTAATACTCCCCCA
>JAQZBX010033526.1:0-25358 GCA_029593785.1 Cabassous unicinctus | reverse complement strand
TCCCCAAATTCCATGTCCTAAAGGAAACAGCCACAAGCATTCCTCCAAGATAAAACCTGCCCTGGTCCCTCCATCTTCCGACTGAGGGGTCGGGAGTGCCCAAGGCTCTGCAGCAAGCCAGAAACCCAGTACTGGGAAACACCAGTCTGTCACTCACTCTCTCAATGACCTCCCTCAGAGACCCCAGTCCCAATGGTGCTTCATTGGCTTTTATGTACTTCATTTGACTTACCATCAACGTGAAAACACTGGTTTCAGCTAGCACTTGGGGGAAAACAGTATGTTCTTTCATTTTGAGCAAAGCCAGATACATACTTCATTGACTTCTATGTACATCATTTGAATTCCAATCATTGTGAAAACACTGGTTTTATCTAGCGTACTGTGAAAGCAGTATGTTCTTTAGTGTTGAATTCTAAGCAAGATACATGCTTCATTGATTTCTATGTACTGGTTTAAGCTAATTCTCAGAGAAAAGAGTATATTCTTTACTTTTCAATTCAAAGCATGACATATGTTCAATTGACTTCTCTGTACTTGATTTGACCTCAATCAAAGTGAAAACATGTGTTTTAGCTATCACTCTGGGAAAGAATATGATCTTCTATTTTGGACACTAATCATGTTACATGATTCATTGACTTCTATGTACTTTATTTGACTTAAAATAAAAATGAAATCACTGGTTTTAGCTAGCATTCTGTGAAACAGTATGTTCTTCCATTTTGAAAACTACTCAAGATACATGCTTCATTTATTTATGTAATTCATTTGACTTAAAGTCAAAATGAAAACACCAGTTTTTCTAACACTCTGTAAAACAGTGTGTTTTCAGTTTGGGAACCAAACAGGATGCATGCTTTATTGACTTCTATGTAATTGAATTGAGTAACAATTAATGTGAAATCTCTGGTTTTTGCAAGTGCTCAAGCAAAAAAATATGTTCTTTACTTTTGAAAACTAAGCAACATACATGCTTCATTGACATATGTACTTGATTTGAATTGCAATCAGTGTGCAAACCTGCTTTTAGGAAGTGCTCAGTGAAAAAGTATGGTGCCTAATTTTGAAAACTAAGCAATGTACATGTTTATCGACTTCTATGTATTTGATTTGACTTGCCATCTATTTGAACACACTGGTTTTATGCAGTTTTATGTGAAAACAGTATGTTCTTAAGTTTTGAAAATTAATCAAGATATATACATCATTGGATTCTATGTACATTATTTGACTTACAATCAATGTGAATATACTGGTTTTATCTAGCTCTGTGTGCAAAGAGGATGTTCTTTCCTTTTGAAAACTAAGCAAGTTTTGTCTTCAATTACGTCTATGTAATTGATTTGACAATGCATCAATGTGAAAACACCAGTTTGATCTAGCTCTCTGTGAAAAAAGAATGTTTTATAATTTTGAATACTAGCCAATATATATGCTTCTTTGTCTTTTATGAACTTGATTAGAATTACAATGAGTGTGAGAACACTGGTATTCACCAGTGCTCTATGAAAACGGTATATTCTTTATTTTTGAAAACTAAGCAAGATACATGTTTCATTGACTTCTATGTACTTGATTTGATGTATAATCAATGTGAAAACAGTGGTTTTACCTAGCGCTCTGAAGAAACAGTATGTTCTTTACTGTTGAAAACTAATCAAGATACATGCTTCACTGACTTCTATGTACTTGACTTATAATCAATGTGAAAACACTGCTTTTAGTTAGTGATCTGTGAAAAAACTATGAACTTTAGTTTTGAAATCTTAGAAAGAACATGCTCCTTGACTTCTATGTATGTGATTTGACTTATAATCTATGTGAAAACACTGGTTTTAGCTAGCGCTCTGTGAAAATAGTATGTTCTTTAGTTTTGAAACTAAACAAAATACATGATTCATTGACTTCTATGTACATAATTTGACTTACAATAAATATGAAAATTCTTGTTTTAGATAGGGCTCAGTAAAACCAGTTTATTCTTTAGTTTTGAAAAATAAGGAAGATAAATGCCTTATTGACTTCTATGCTCTTGATCTGAATTACAATCAATCTGAAAACACATGTTTTAGCTAGCACTCTGTGCAAACAATATGTTCTATAGTTTTTAAAGCTAAGCAAGACACATCCTTCCTAGACATCTTTGTATACTTTGACTTACAATCAAAATGAAAACACTGGTTTTACCTTGCACTCTGTGCAAACAGTTGTTCTTTAATTTTGAAAACTAAGCAAGATTCATGTTTAATTGACATTTTGTCCTTGGTTTGACTTACAATCAGTAAGAAAACACCTGTTTTAGGAGGCATGCTCTGAAAACGTATATTCTATAGTTTTGAAAACTATGCAAGATACTCAATTCATTGACTTCTATGTACTTGTTTAGACTTACAATCCATGTGAAAACACTGGTTTTAGGTAGATTTCAGTTAAAACAACATATGCTTTAGTTTTGAAAACAAAGGAAGATACATGCATCATTGAATTCTATGTTTTTCATTTGACTTACAATCAATGTGAAAACACTTGTTTTATCATGTGCTCCGTGGAAACAGTGGTTCTTTAATTTTGAAAACTAAGCAAGATACATGCTTCATTGACTCCTATATACTTGGTTTGACTTAAAATCAATGTGAAAACACTGGTTTTATCTAACATTCTGTGAAACAGTATGGTCTTCCATTTTGAAAAATTAGCCAGGTATATGATTTATTGACTTCTATGTACTTCATTTGTCTTACAATCAATATTAAAACACTAGTGTTAGCTAGTTTTCTGTGAAAAACAATATTTTTTTTCAGTTTGGAAACCAAACATGATACATGCTTCATTCACTTCTATGTACATGAATTTACTTACAATTAATGTGAAAATTTGGTTGCTGTAACTGCTCAGCAAAAATGTATGTTCTTTAGTTTTGAAAACTACACAAGATACAAGCTTCATTGACATATATGTTCTTGATTTGACTTACAATCATTGTGAAAACTCTATTTTACCTAGCACTCTGTGGAAACAGTCATTCTTTAGTTTTGAAAACTAAGATACATGCTTCACTGTCTTTTATGTACTTGACTTACAATCAGTGTGAAAACATTGTTTTTAGCTAATTCTCAGCAAAAAAAGTATGTTCTTTAGTTTTCAAAACTAAGCAAGATACATGCTGTTGATTTCTATGTACTTGATTTGATTTACATTCAATTTGAAAACACTGATTGTATCTCACACTCTGTGAAAGAGTATAGTCTTTAATTCTGAAAATTGAACAGGATTTCTGTTTAATTGGCTTCTTTGTACTTGATTTGACTTAGAATCAATATGAAAACATTGGTTTTAGCTAGCGATCTGGGAAAACAGCATGTGATTTCATTGTAAAAAGTTAGTAAGATATATGCTTCAATTACATCTATGTATTTGATTTAACTTACAACCAATGTGAAAACACTGGTTTATCTAGCACTCAGTGAAAAAATTATGTTCTTTATCTTTGAGGACTAACCCATATACATGCTTCATTTTTTCTATGTATTTGGTTTGACTTATAATCAATGGGAAAATACTGTTTTCATGAGTGTTCTGTGAAAAAGTACCCTATTTACCTTTGAAAACTAAGGAAGATACATGCTTCCTTGACTTCATGTACTTGATTTGGCTTACTATCAATGTTATTACACTGATAATAACTCAGTGCTCTGAGGAAACAGTATGTCCTTCAGTTCTGAAATCTAAGGAAGATACATGATTCATTGATTTCTATGTACTTGATTTGATTTACAATCCATGTGAAAACACTGATTTTAGCTAGTGCTCAGTGAAAAAGTGTTATTTAGTTTTGAAAACTAAGCAAGGTACATGCTTCATTTACTTCAATGTAACTGATTTGACTTACCATCAATTTGAATACACTGTTTTTACCTAGCACACTGGGAAAGTGTATGTTCTTTCCTTTTGAAAACTAAGCCAGATACATGATTCATTTACTTCTATGTACTTCATTTGGTTTTCCATCACTGGATTTGGCTAGCACTCTGTGAAACAGTATGTTCATTCCTCTTGAAAAGAAAGCAAGATACATGCTAATTTGACTGCTATATATTTGATTAGACTTACAGTCATTCTGAAAACACTGGTTTAATTAGGGCTCTGTGAAAAAATTATGTTCTTTAGTTTTCAAACTAACCAAGTTACATGCATCATTGACTTCTATATACTTGATATGACTTACTATCAAAGTGAAAATAGTGGCTCTAACCAGTACCCTGGGAAAACAGTATGTTCTTTCATTTTGAAAAAGAAACAAGATACATGCCTCATTGATTTCTGAATACTTTGTTTTCCCTTGAAAACAATATCAAACCTCTCATTGTCGCAAATGCTCTCCAAAAAGTATGCTCTTGAGTTTTGGAAACTAAGCAAGATACATGCTTCATTGAAGTCTATGTACTTGATTTGTGTTACAATCAATGTGAAAATACTGACTTTATATAGCACTTTGTGCAAATAATGTTTTTTGTTTTGAAAACTTACCAAGATACATGCTTCAATTACTTCTATGTATTTGATTTAAATTACAATGTTAAAACGTTGGTTTTATCTAGCACTCTGTGAAAAAAATTGTGTTCTTTAGTTTTGAAAACTAACCAATATACACATTTCCTTGTCTTCTATGTGCTTGATTTGACTTACAATCAATGGGACAACACTGGTTTTCAGTAATGCTTTGTGAAAACAGTACATTATTTACCTTTGAAAACTAGGCAAGATACATGCTTCATTGGCTTCTATGTACTTGATTTGACTTACAATCAATGTGAAAACACCTGTTTTACCTAGTCCTCTGAAGAAAGAGTATGTTTTTTAGTTTTGAAAAGTAAGAAAGATACATGCTTCATTTATTTCTATGTACTTGATTTGACTTGCAATCAATGTGAAAACACTGGTTTTAGCTAGTATTCAGTGAAAAGAGTCTGTCCTTTAGCTTTAAAAGCCAAGCAAGATACATGCTTCATTGACTTATATGTACATGAAATGACATAATTAATGTGAAATATCTGATTTTTGCTAATGCTTAGTGAAAAAGTATGCTCTTTAGTTGTGGAAACTAAGTAAGATTCATTCTTCATTGACTTCTATGTACTTGATTTGAATTACAATCTATGTGAAAACACTGGTTTTAGCTAGCACTATGGGAAAACAGTATATTCTTTTGTCTTGAAAACTAAGCCAGATACATTCTTCATTGACTTCTATATACTTCATTTGACCTTCAATCAATGTGAAAACACTGGTTTTAGCTTGTGCTCTGGGAAAACAGTATGTTCTTTTCTTTTCATTTTGAAAACAAAATACATGCAAAATTGACTGCTATGTCCTTGATTTGACTTACAATCAGTGTGAAAACAATGGCTTTAGTTAGCCATCTATGAAAAAAAGTATGTTCTTTACTTTTGAAAATTAGGCAAGATACATGCTTTATTGACTTGAACATACTTGATTTGACTTACAATCAATGGGAAAACACTGGTTTTTCATAGCTCTCTGAGGAAACAGCATGTTCTTTACTTTAGGAAACTAAGCAAGATTCACACTTAACTTCTTTGTACTTGATTTGACTTAAAATCAATGTGAAAATACTGGTTTTAGCTACCATACTGGGAAACAGTATGTTCTTCCATTTTGTAAACTATTCAAGATATATGCTTCATTTACTTTTATGTATTTCATTTGAATTACAATCAATATGAAAGCATAGATTTTAGCTAGTACTCTATGAAAACAGTATCTTCTTACTTTTCACAACTGAACAAGATACATGTGTCATTGACGTCTATGTAC
The DNA here is from genome assembly GCA_029593785.1 of Cabassous unicinctus. Classification (NCBI taxonomy): domain Eukaryota; kingdom Metazoa; phylum Chordata; class Mammalia; order Cingulata; family Chlamyphoridae; genus Cabassous; species Cabassous unicinctus. Next base: position 19,520 of record JAQZBX010033526.1, on the reverse strand, counting down.
ATGAAAAGATTTACAATTAATGTGCAAACTCTGATTTCAAAAGTGCTCAGTGAACATGTATGTTCTTTATTTTTGAAAACTAAGCAAGATATATGCCTTTACTTCTTTTTTGATGAAAATATATTATTTTTATTGTACTATTGTACTTGTAATGATAGTCCATGGTTTATTTTAGGGTTTCTGTTTTACACTTCTATCGTTTATATTATTAAACTTTTATTCAAGAAACATATATGTCACCTAAAATTCCCCCCTTTAAAAAAATATTTTTTATTCACTTAAAAAACATACTTAGATTACTTAAATTGTTATATAGAAATTATAAGGAATTCCCATATGCCCCAATTCCCAGAGCTCCCACTTTCCCCCACATTAACAACTTCTTTCATTACTGTGATACATTCATTGCAATTTATGAACACATTTTGGAGCATTACCACCTAAGCGTGAAGTATAGTGTACATTACACTTTCCCACTCAATTCTGTAGGTTATGGCAGGATATATAATGGCCTGTATCTGTCACTTCAATTTCTTGCAGGTGAATTCCAAGTCCTGAAAATGCCTCCATATTACACCTCTTTTTCCCTCTCCCCGACTTCAGCACCTCCACTGGTCACTGTCTCCACATCAAGGATATAATTTCTTCCATTGTTAGAATCACAATAAGTAGAACACCAGTAAGTCTACTCTAGTCCATATTTTATTCACCAATCCTGAGGATTCTGGGATGGTGATGCCCACTCCACCTCTAATTGAGAAGGGACTTCAATCCCATATGGCTGATGGATGGGACTCTCTTGCATGCATTTGTAGACTTTCTCAGTTCCTTGGTGTGGTGATTGCCCATCTTCACCTCCCCATCAGCTCTCTTGGGTGAGTCCAATGAACTGGAGAGTAGGTGCGTCAACTCTTCTGAGGTTCAGGGCCCAGCCAACACATGGACAGCTGCAAGATTCAACTCTCCTGGATGTACACCTTTCAACTCAAACATCAACTATAGGGTCAAACAAAAGGTACAGAAGAGGCATGTGTAGAGAAGTCACATCAAGTCCAACTCTGTCACACTTGGGGGCACAATCTCCAAAGTAGGGCCCACTGGAAATGCACCAAACTCTGGAGCTATCTGCCATGACCACAGGACCTGGGTGTCTCCAGAGCTCTCAGGAGCCCCATTGTTTGGGGTTGCATCCACTTTGGCCAACTATGAGTTCCTGCTGAGATGTGCATAAGTGTTACCTCTCTGATGACCTCTTACCTCACTTTGAAGTCTCTTAGCCTTATAAACTCACTTGTCTTTACATTTTCCCCCTTTTATTCAAGGTCTTTTTCCAGTTGTATAATGAGCTGGTGCTTGGTAGTAATCCATTTGTGCTAGGGAGGCTCATCCCTGGAAGTCATGCCCCTCACTGGGGGGAAGGTAATGCATCCACATGTTGAGTTTGGCTTAGAGAGAGGCCACACTTGAGCAACAAGGAAGCTCTCAGGAGGTAACTCTTAGGTGCCCTACAACACTATGCCAAATTGCAAATTCAAAAGCAAAAAGCTCATAAGCATAGTCATCAATATCAAGGGCCCATCAATGGGCCATCTTTCTTCACTAATCATTGCCCTTGTACTTGGGGGCTTGTTGCTGTTCCATTAGAGAATGTGGCAGAGCTCCTCAGGAATAAACAATCCTTTGGATGTTGTGTGAAACTCTACTCATTGTGGCAATGTCCCATAAATAGTTGAAGATATTTATATACTTAATATGTATGCTCAGGTAAACTTCCTCCCATGTATCCCCAATCACTGACACCCCACCTCATTGATCCTCCCCTGCCATAGTTGTAACCCTTCTGTGATCCAAAACTTCATAAAAAATGAAGCCGAGAATGTTGCCAAATTCAATTAATAGAAGAATGAAATAGTAATGATCAGTTTAAACATAAAAAATAAAATACATAATAATTTAGGAAAACTAAAATAAAGTAAAAAATGGGATATTAAAAAATGAAAAATATTTCATTTTTTTTATGTTTTGCCTTTCATCACTGTAATATCTGTTGTCCTGTATGTACAGTGGCATTTTCTTCCATTTCTTCCCCAGTGTCTTAGTTTTTTTTTGTCTTCAAAGAGGTTTTAGGTTACATTAAAGTTACATACAAAATACAGGGGACTCCCATATACACAACATCCTTCCTTTCCCTGCCTTCCCTATTAATAGCCATTTTACATGTGGATTGTACATTTATTACAACTGATATACAAATATTGAAACATAGATACTAACCAGAGTCAATGGCTAACATTATGATTTACATTTTAGACCATATACTTTTATAAATTTTTGATGAAATTTAACATGGCCTTTATCCATCATTGCAAGATCATGCAGAACACTTCCATTGCCCCCTAAATACCCCCTTTCCCATTTAATCTATTCCTACCTCCCCCTCTCCTCGGGGTCCATGGTAACCACCAGGCTTCACTCCTTGGAGGACAAAGTTCATAGATATTTGCTGCAACACTGAGGGCTTGATACACGAGTCTGTCCCCCCCTATTGAGAACTACCTCTGCTCTTGATAGACACTGTCACTTCTGTTTGAGAACATATTGGGCCTCCCCAGCATGATGCCCAACTCCTTCCCATTCATTATATGGGTCTCCTCACAGTGATACAATACACTATGATAAAATCATCACTTGCACATTCTCTTGAAGACTGCCCCAGGTGTGCCCTGTCCCGAATGTCCTCCCATCCAACACCCTAAACCAGTAGCCCTTCCTTATCATATTGCCAAAAGAGTTTTCCCAACATTTAGTTTCAACTACCTACCCACCAATCCCCAGTGTTCACCTGCTCCCTCCTCCAACCCTCCCTCTAGCTCGATGGACTAACACATCCTCCACACCCTACCCCCTGTCCAGCTTGCACCACTCAACCCAATAGTATCCCTAAACCCCTGTCATATCCCTTCACTGCCCAACTGCTCACTTCCACCTTATCATAGTTTTCGCCCACATGGGCATTGGTTCACAACCTTCTTTTCCCTTTCTATTTCCTGTAAACCTATCTTCCATACTCTAGCACTCTGAGTCTGCTCAATTTGCTTAATACATATCAGAGAGGTCATGTAATATTTGTCATTCAATGCCTGGCTTGCTTCTCTCAACATAAGGTCCTCAAGATTCATCCATGTTATCCCGTGTGTTATCACTTTATTCCTTCTTACAGCTGAGTAATATTCCATTGTATGTATATACCACATTTTGTTTATCCATTCATCTGTTGATGGGCATTTGGGTTGATTCCAATTTTTGGCAATAGAGAATAATGTCTCTATGAACATTGGTGTGCATATATCTGTACTTGTCCTTGCTTTCAATTCTTCTGGGTATATACCCAGCAGTGGAATTTCTGGGTCATATGGCAGATCTATAGTTAGTTTTTTGAGAAACCACAAGACTGTCCTCCACAATGGCTGGACCATTCTACACTCCCACCAGCAGTGGTTGAGGGTTCCCATTCCTCCATATCCTCTGCAACACTTGTAGTCCTCTGGTTTTTAATGACCACCAGTCTAATTTGTGTAAGGTGGTATCTCATTGTAGTTTTTTTCTCTAAACATTTTTAAATTGAAGTATATCACTCATACATGAACATACATAAACAATAATTGTATAGTAATAGTTGTGAACTTACAAAACAAACATACATAACATCATACAAGGTTCTCATACCTCACTCTACCACCAATACTTTGCATTGTTAAATATTTTTAACTAATGATTAAAGAGCATCCTCAAAATATTACTACTAACTAAAGTATTTTCCCCAAACCTATCCTATTATTATTATTTTTATTTCATTTATACATGAACATAGATAAACAGTAAGTGTATAGTAAAAGTGTGAACTTACAAAGCAAAATTCATAACATCATCATTTTCCCCAAACCTATCCTATTATTATTATTTTTATTTCATTTATACATGAACATAGATAAACAGTAAGTGTATAGTAAAAGTGTGAACTTACAAAGCAAAATTCATAACATCATACAGGGGTCCCATACATCAACCTGCCACCAACACCTTGCATTATCGTGAGACATTTGTTACAAATTATGAAAGAATATTGTCAAAATATTACTACTAATTATAGTACTTATCTTACATTTGGTGTATTCCCCCCCACCCACCCCATTATCATTTTTCAATATATTTTATGACAGAAATTGTAAATTTACAAATCAATCATGCACATGTGCAGAATTCCCAAATAACATCCCTCCATTAACACACTACATCCCGGAGGAATATCTGTCACAGATCATGAGATATATCATCCAATCACTACAAGGTCCACGGTGTACATTTGGCACACATTTTCCATACTCCCCCATTATCAACACAGTACATCTTAGGCATAGATGCAAGAATATTACATTATTATTGTTAACCACGCTCCATAGGTCACTCCAGTTGTATTATTCCCATGCTTCTCCACATTCCCACCACCCTGTAATACTGATGTACACCTGCTCTAACTCACAAAGGACACTCTTGCATCTGTAAGATCAACCACTATTCTCATCCTCCTCTGGGTTAACTGTGCTATTCAGTCCCTAGATTATCTCTAGCTTTCTGTCAATTGGCATTTACATACCTAGACTACCATTTTCAGCCACATTCCCATTTATAAACCAGCTGTTGCTCACTATAATGTATTACTATCAACTCTGTACATTTCCACACTTTTACAGTAAAGCTAATTAAAACTTATACATACATTAAATATCTGTAGTCCATCTTAGCCCTCCTCTTATCTCCTTTAAGAATCCAACACCTACCACCAGGTTGTGAAGATATTTTCCTACATTTTCTTCTAGAATCTTTATGGTTCTTGCTTTTATATTTAGGTATTTGATTCATTTTGATTTACTTTTTGTATAGGGTGTAATATAGTGGCCCTCGTTCCTTCTTTTGCTATGGATAGCCAATTTTCTCAGCACCATCTGTTGAATGGACTGTACTGCCTAAGCTGGGTGGGTTTAACAGGCTAGTCAAAAATCACTTTATCATAGATATGTGAGGGTCTGTTTCTTAACCATCAGTTCAGTTCCATTGGTCTATGTGTCTGTCTTTATGTCAGTACCATGCTGTTTTATCACTGTAGCTAGGTAATATGTCTTAAAGTCTGGAAATGAGAGTCTTCCAACTTCGTTTTTTCTTTTTAAGATGTTTCTGGCTATTCAGGACCTCTTACCCTTCCAAATGAATCTGATAATCATGTTTTTCATTTATTTTTAAAGTGCTGGTGGAATTTTTATCAGGATTTCATTGAATCTGTACATCAATTTGAGTAAAATTGACATCATAATGATATTTAGTGGGAAGTGGGTGTGGCTCAATGGATAGAGCTCCCATTTACCATATGGAAGGTCCGAGATTCACTTCCCGGGGCCTCCTTGTGAGGGCAGGCTGGCCGGCCCGTGCGGCATGGTAGGTTGATGCAGCAAGACCTCACAGAAGGAAGCGGGTGTGGCTCAATCAATAGAGCCCCGTTTACCATGCAGGAGGCCCCGGGTTCGTTTCCCGGGGCCTCCTTGTGAGAGCAGGCTGACCCGTGTGGTGCGGTGGGCTGATGCAGTGGGACCTCACAGCAAGGGGGAGATAAGCAGACACAGAAGAAACACACAGTGAATGGACACAGGAAAACACAAGCAGCAAGGGGGGGATAAATAAATAAATGAATAAATCTTAAAAAAATAATAATGATATTTATTCTTTCACTCCATGAGCATGGAATGTTCTTCCAATTATTTAGTCAATTTTTTATTTCTTTTAACAATGAGTTATAGTTTTCTGAATACAAGTGCTTTAAATCATTGGTTAAGTTTATTCCTGAATATTTGGGTTTTATCTGTCATATTTTATTTTCACCACTCTTTTGACACTTTTAGTTACTTTTATTGATATAATCTTCATTTCTAGACTCTCCTCCAGGCCTCTCCTGTCTTTTCTTTTCAGGCTGTAGCACATCCTTTAGTATTCCCTGCAAAGCAGATCTCTTGGTTACAAACTCTCTCATTTTCTGTTTGTGAATATTCTAAACTCGCCCTCATTTCTGAAAGACAATCTTGCTGGATATAAGATTCTTGGCTGGAAGTTTTTCTTTGTAGTAGCTTAAATATATCATACCACTGTCTTCTTGTGTCCATGGTTTCTGGTGTGAAATCAGCACTTAATCTTATTGGGTATCTCCTATATATTTTGCATTGCTTTTCTCTTGCTGCTCCCAGAATTCTCTCTTTGTCTTTGGCATTTGACATTCTGATTAGTAGGTGTCTTTGAGTTGGTCTATTTGGATTTTTTCAGATGGGAGTATGGCATGTTTCTTGGACATGGTTATCTATGTCCTTCAATAGGGTTGGGAATTTTTCTACCATTATTTATTCAAATATTCCTTCTGCCCCTTTCCCCTTCTCTTCTCCTTCTGGGACAACCATGACACGTATGTTTGCACATTTCTTGCTGTCCTTTATTTCCCTGAGACCTTGTTCAAGTTTTTCCAATCTTTTCTTCATCTGTTCTTTTGTATGTTCACTTAGGCCATTTCTTCAAGCTCAACAATTCCATCTTCTGCCTTCTCAAATCTGCTATTATTTTATTCCACTGTATTTTTATTTCATTCATTGCACTTTTCATTCCCATAAGATCTGCTATTTTTCTATGTATACTTTCAAATTCTTCTTTGTGCTTACCCAATGTCTTCTTAATATCCTTAATTTCTTTAGCCATCTCATTGAATTTATTAAGAAGATTTGTTTGAACTTCTATGATTAGTTGTCTCAACTCCTTTATGTCATCTGGAGGCTTATCTTGTTCCTTTAACTTGGCCATACTTTCCTGTTTCTTGGTGTGGATTGTAATTTTTTGTTGGTATCTTGGCATCTGGCTTACTAGAGTATTTATTCTGGGTGCAGTTTTCTCTTTAGTTGAGGGCTTCCTGCCCTTCTTCCTTGCTGGTTGTGTGGTAGGAGCCAAGGATGTAGTTGGTGTTATAAGCTGTGGAGGCTCAAGCTATCCTCATTGCCCCAAGGATCAATGAAGCTTCTCCCAACTTTCTCCTTTGCCCAGGATAGGAACAGAACCACAGCTGTGTGGAATAATCCAACTCATGCAGGCCTAGACTGCAGTTGCCTAGAGAGACTGATGAAGCTTCATGCCCCTTTCTCCCCTGCCTGGGGCAGGGTAGAGCTGCAAACGTGGGCAGCAATCTATGCAGTGCAGGTCCAAGATGACTACAGTTGTCCTGATAGACTTCTGATTATTCAGTCTGTGTCAGCTAAATGTACCTGCAGTTACCTGGATAGGCTAATGAAGGGCCCGTCAGCTTCCTCCCTGCTAAAGGTGGGTTTAAAGCCTAGGCCAAGGCTGAAGGCCAATCTGGGTGAAAGAAATCGGTCTGTAGCTTCACTGTGATTTTCAGTCAGCCTGGCTTCTCCTCATGATGGGGGTGGAGTCAAAATGGGGGCTACCAGCCTCCTTCTGACTTGGACAGGCTCAAACGTTAGCTGTTCTTGGGTTATACTTTAGCCAGACAAATTTACTAATCAGTAGCTGAAATCAGGGGCCAACAATCTCTTCCTCTCCTGTTGTTGGGAAATGGAGCTTCCCACTCCTGCCACAGAATAACTCCTGGGGTGACTTGCGCAGCCAAAGTAGAATAATCACTGGCCTCCGCAGAGTGGCCTGTAATTTTCTGGAGAGGCTGGTGCAGCTCCCTCTAGTTTCCTCCCTGCCCAAGGTGGGCCTGGGGCTTAGGCCATTATAATTGTCATTATAATGGCAATCTGATCTAGATGGAAAAAAAGCCTGTCCCTACCAGTACTGTGATTTTCAGTCAGCCCCACTTCCCCTCATGTCAGGCACAGAGTTAAGATGATGATTACCATTCTCTTTCTTACATGGACAGGTTCAAACTTTAGCTGTTCTTAGGTTTATATTTTAGTCCATGAATTTACTAATCAGTAGCTGAAGTTAGTGCCCAACCACCTCTTCCTCCCCGGTTTTGTGAAGTGGGGCTTTCAATTCCAGCTGCAGAACAGTTCCTGAGGTGACTTGTGCCTCCCATGGAGGCTAGGCACCAGCCTCCATGGCATGGAGTGCTCTACTCATGAATCTTCTCTGTAGACAGGCAGTGCTCTACTCACGAATCTTCTCTGTAGATAGGCAGTCTCCTCCTTACATTCTTTCAAGGATGTTGCAAGATGCACTTCTGGTCTTCTGGAGTCCCCAAACAGTGCTTTAGATAGCTCTGGGTGATTACAAACTGCACCATAGCAGGAGCTGATTCTCGGTGCTCTTTACTCTTCCACTATCTTGCTGGTTGTTCATTGTAGTTTTGATTTGCATTTCCAATAGGTAGTGATGTTGAGCATCTTTTCACGTGCTTTTTAGCCATTTGTATTTCTTCTTTGGAGAAGTGTCTGTTCATATCACAGACCCATATTTTAACAGGTTGATTGTCTTTATTTTTGAGGTGTACGAGTTCTTTATATATGCAGGATATGCTCCTATCAGATATATTTTCTCCCATTGGTTAGGTTGGTCTTTCCACTTTCTTGACAAACTCCTTTGAGGTGGAAAAGGTTATAATTTAAGGAGGTCCCATTTATCTATTTTTTCTTTCATTTCTCATGCTTTGGGTGTGAAGTTCATGAAACCATTTCCTATTACAAGGTCCTGTAGACGCTTCTCTACATTATCTTCCAAGGTCTTTATGATCTTGGCCCTTATATTTAGATCTTTGATCCATCTTGAATAGATTTTTGTATAAGGTGTGAGACGGTGTTCCTCTCTCATTCTTTTAGATATGGATATCCAGTTCTCCAAGCACCATTTGTTGAAGAGGTCATTCTCTCCTAACTGAGTGGGCTTGGTGGCCTGGTCGAATATCAGATGACTCTATATGTGAGGATCTATATCAGAACTCTCAATTAGTTGCACTGGTCAGTATGTCTATCCTTGTTTCAATACCATGCTGTTTTGACCACTGTAGCTTTGTAGTATGTTTTAAAGTCAGGTAGGGTCATTCCTCTGATTTCATTTTTCTTTTGCAACATGTCTTTGGCTATTCAGGGACTCTTGCCCTTCCAAATAAATTTTGTAGTTAGTTTTCCAATTCAGTAAAACATGTGTTGATTTTTATTGGGGTTGCATTAAAAATGTATATTAGTTTGGATATGATAGACATATTAATGATATTTAATCTTCCTATCCATGAACAGGGAATATTCTTCCATTTATTTTAATCTTATTTGATTTCCTTTAACTGTGCTGTGTAGTTTTCTGTGTATAGGTCATTTACATCTTTAGTTAAATTTATTCCTAGATATTAGATTGTTTAGTTACTATTGTAAATGGTATTTTTTTCTTTATTTCCTCTTCAGATTGCTCATTATTGGTGTACAGAAATGCTACTGATTTTTATGCAGTGATCTTATAACCTGCAACTTTACTGAAATCATTAATAAGTTCTAGAAGCTTTGTTGTAGATTTTCCAGGGCTTTCTATGTATAAGATCATGTCGTCTGCAAATGAAATTTTTACTTCTTCCATTCCAATTTGGATGCCTTTTATTTCTTTTTCTTGCCTCAGTGCATGAGCAAGTGCTTCCAGGACAATGCTAAATTGGAGCAGTGATACTAGGCACCCTTGTCTTGTTCCTGATCTTAGAGGGAAAACTTTTAGGATTTCACCATTGAAGATGATGTTAGCTGTGGGTTTTTCATATATGCTTTTTATCACGTTCAGAAAGTTTACTTCTATTCCTGTCTTCTGCAGTGTTTTTATCATGAAAGTGTGCTGTATTTTGTCCAATGCTTTTTCTGAATCTATAGAAATGATCATGTGATTTTTTTTTTCTTTTGATCTGTTTATGTGGTGTATTACATTGATTGATTTTCTTATGTTGAACAATCCTTGCATACCCGGGATGAAACCACTTGGTCATGGTGTATAGTTCCTTTGGTGTGTTGTTGAATATGATTAACAAGAATTTTGTTGAGGATTTTAGCATCTAGGTTCATTAGAGAGATTGGTCTGTAATTTTCCTTTCTTATGGCATCTTTGTTTGGCTTTGTTATTAGGGTAATGTTGGCATAATACAATGAGTTAGGCAATGTTCCTTCTACTTATGTATTTTGGAAGAGTTTAAGCAGGATTGGTGTTGGGTTTTCTGGAATGTTTGGTAGAATTTACCTGTAAAGCCATCTGGTCCTGGGCTTTTCTTAGTTGGTAGGTATTTGATGACTGATTCTTTCTCTTTAGTTGTGATGGGTCTGTTGAGTTCATCAACTTCTTCTTTCATCAATATATGCCACTTGTGTGTTTCTAGGAATTTACCATAACCTCTAAATTATTCTTCTTGTTGGCATATAATTTCTCAAAGAATCCTCTTATGATACACTTTATTTCTATGGGGAAAGTGATGATATCCCCTTCCTCATTTCTTATTTTGTGTATTTGCATCTTCTCTCTCTTTTTCTTTGTTAACCTAGCTCAGGGTTTGTCAATTTTATTGATCTTCTCGAAGAACCAGCTTTTGGTTTTGTTTATATTTTCTAGTGCTTTCCTATTTTCTATTTCATTTAGTTCTGCTCTAATCTTTGTTATTTCCTTCTTTCTACTTCCTTTGCAGTCAGTTTGTTATTTTTTTTCTAATTCCTCCAGGTGTGCTGTTAGGTCTTCAATTTTATCTTTCTTTTTTGATATATGTATTTATGCCTGTGAATTTCCCTCTCAGTGCAACTTTTGCTGCATCCCATAGGTTTGAAATGTTGTGTTGTCATTTTCATTCGTTTCAGGGTAGTTACTGTATTCTTTTGAGATTTCCTCCTTGACCCATTGTTTGTTTAACAGTGTGTTGTTTAACTTCCATATTTTTGTGCTTAGTCTCATTCTCTAGCACTTACTGATTTCCAGCGTCATTCCACTGTGGTCAGAGAAATTACTTTGTATAATCTCAATCTTTCTGAATTCATTGAGAGTTGTTCTGTGGCCTAGCATGAGGTCTATCTTGGAGTATGAGCCATGTGTACTCGGGAAGAATGTATATCCCACTGTATTCGGGTGTAGTGTTCTGTTTATGTCTATTAGGTCCAGATCCTCTAATGTATTATTCAGAGTTTTTGTTTCTTTATTGATTCTCTGTCAAGATGTTCTGTCTAATGGTGATAATGGCATATTAAAGTCCCCCACTATAACTGTAGAGACATTTTTTTCTCCACTTAGTGTTTCCAGTGGTGCCTCATATATTTTGAGGCACCCTGATTAGATACATGAATGTTTATTATTGTTCTTTCTTCTTGAAACATTACCCCTTTTACTAATGTGTAGTGCCTGTCTTTGTCTCTTACAATAGTTTGCCATTTAAAGTCTATTTTGTCTGATATTAGTATAGCTATTCCCACCCCTTTTTGGTTGTTGTTTGCTTGTAAAATAGTTTTTCATGGGGAGCTGATGTGGCTCAGTGGTTGAGCACTGGCTTCCCACGTACGAGGTCCCAAGTTCAATCCCCAGTACCTCAAAAATAAATAAATAAATAATTTTTAAAAAATAGTTTTTCAGGCATTCACTTTCAGCCTCCTTGTATCCTTGAGTCTCAGGTGTGTTTCTTGTAGACAACATATAGATGGTTCATATTTCTTTATCCATTCTGCCGATCTGTGTCTCTTGACTGGTGAGTTTAATCCATTAACATTCAGTGCTATTACTTTCAAGGAATTTCTTACATCAGCCATATTTTCTTTGGCTTTAGATATGTCATATATATTTTTATTTTCTTTTTGTCTTTTTAGTTGTTCTTACACTCTCCTCCAACTCTCTCTCCTGTTTTTTTCCTTTCAACCTGCAGAACTTCCTTTAGTATTACTTCAAGGGCAGGTTCCTTATTGGCATACTCTCTTAATTTCTGTTTATCTGTGAATATTTTGAACTCTCCATCATTTTTGAAGGCCAGCTTTGCTGGACAGAGAATTCTTGGCTGGAACTTTTTTTCTTTTAGTACCTTGACTATGTCATACCACCGCCTTCTTGCCTTCATGGTTTTAGATGAGAAATCAGCACTTAATACTATTGAACTTCCCCTGTATGTGATGGTTCTCTATTCTCTTGCTGCCTTGAGTATTTTCTATTTGTCTTGAGCACTGGACATTATGGGAAGTATATGTCTTGGAGTAAGCCTGTTGGGATTTATACTGTTTGGTGTGCGCTGTGCTTCCTGGACATGTACGCCCATCTCCTTCAATAGGTTTGGGAAGTTTTCAGCCATTATTTCCTTCAACACCTCTTCTGCTCCCTTTACCTTTTTTTCTCCCTCTGGGATGCCTGTAATGCATATGTTTGTGTGTTTTGTGTTGTTGTTTAAATCCCTACATCCCTGCTGGATTTTTTCTATCTTTTTATCTATCTATTCTACTACCTGTTTGATTTCAGATGTACTGTCTTCTTAGATTGTGCCATTCATCACTATAATATCCGTTATCTTTTTATGTATGTTACAATTTCTTCAGAATGTTTTCCCAGTGTCTTCTTAATATCCTTAAACTCTTCCTTCACTTCATTAAGTTGGTCCATGACATTTCTTAGGACAGCTTTGATTAGTTGTTTGATGTTCTGCATCTCTTCCTGGTTTTTAGTTTGTTTTTGGACTGGTTCATGATTTCCTGTTTCTTAGTATGGTTTGTAATTTTTTTGCCCTCTGGTCATCATTTATCTTCATGGGTTTATTCAGTTGATTACCTTCTCTCTCTGCTCTAGAGTTTTATTTAGCTGCTGGCTTTGTGTGTGTGTTAAGTTTTCTCTTTGACACTTTGTTCTTCTTGTTCTATTTCCTTGCTGTTTTCTATGTTCCCTTGAAGCAAAAAAGATTAGGGCCAGAAGAGTGAAAGAGGTGAGAAAAAAAAAGGAAGAGAAAAAGGATAATAGTAATAATAATAATACAAGCTGGAAGAGGGGTCATATAAGACTTAGTAAAATGAATATTTAACTAATGTAAACAGTAGAGTAATAGCAATAAAAAAGTGGAGTACCTACAATGAAATGGGAAACCAAATAGAAAAAAATAAATAGAATGATTTAAAAGGCCAGAATGATGATGAGAGAGAGAAAGAGAAAAGAAAGGACAGAAAGAAAAAAGTTAATTAAAAAAAAAAAGAAAACAGAATAGACAAGACAGAAATAAAAACCAGAAAAGGTGAGGACTAAATAAAGAAACGTGGAATGTAAGAACCACAACAGAAAGCAGAAGACAGAAAGATGAAGGAAGGAAAAGAGATAGGGTTGGTAGACAAAATTGGTATACACAAAAAATGGGAAATCAAGGAAGAAGAAGCACAGCAAAGAAGAAACAATATAGCAGCACCTAGTATTTAAAAAGTGGGGTGAGGAAAGAGGAAAGAAAAGCAAGAAACAAAAACAAACAAATGAACACACAAGCAAACAGTCAAACAAAGCTATGGAAGAACAGCATTCCTTCTTGGGCCCTTGTGGAACTTCTCAGGCTGCCTGTGTTCATCAATAAATTACCCTGCAGGCTTCTCTCTGCAAGTTTTAGGGTGGATTTTAGCAAATAAACCCAGTTAAAAATTTTGGGGGGAAATAAGGGACACAAAAGAGGCTTAGCACAAAAATAATGTCTATGTTTTCCCTGTCCTAGATGTTAGATATCCCGGCAAATTGCTACTCTTAGAGGAGCCAGGAATCAAATTAGGGACCTTGTATATTCAAGGCAGAAACTCCTTCTCTGAGCTACCTTACTAATTGGGTCAGTAAGCTCTTCAGAAAGCTATTCAGTCACTTTACCTCGGGCAGGTTTGACTCTCCTAGAACAGCAGGATTCAGCAGGCTTTATGAGTAGATCCCCCCTCCTGTCTCCTGGTCAAGTTGAGTTAAAAATTCAAATGGGACCCTGATGACTGAGTTCAATGCACAGAAATGATTCTCAATCCCCTTATACAACACCCCCTCTTCCCACGGGACCCTAAATAGGCTCTTGGAAATTTATTAAGTGCTTCCCACTGCCTGACTCCCACAGGGGAGTTGAAATTCTGAAAGTCCTCAGTACAGAATTATTAAATTGGCTGACTCCACCCTCTCTCAGGCCAAGCCTCTGTATCCCAGGGAGGTTAAGTAAATCAGGCTTCCTCAACAGATTCACCTCTCCCCTCTGCCTGGTGCCATCTCAAGCTGGCTAGTGTGTTCCCCAAACCTCAAAGGGGGTCCAGGCACAAAACCCACTGGAAGGAAACCCCTCTCCACCCCTTGCCAGAATCCTCTCACCCTCAGAGAATGCTCCCTCTCTCTGGGTGGCCGGTGGGAGTTGGGGCTCACCCTGGCCCTTTGCCCTGAGGATGGGGCTTAGCCTTCCTTGATCTCCAAGCATGGGGCTAAAAACTCATGGTTTTATCTTGAGCAATCTATCTCCCTGTCCAGCATCCTCCAGATCAATGCCCCAAATGTTCCCACTCTGTGGCTCCCAGAACAGCTCACTTGGGCAGGATCCTGTCCCCAATCAGCCATCTTTTGTGAGAGAGATGATGAGCAACCACTTAAACACAATCTTTCCTCCTAGTTGGAGTTTTGAGTTGGAGTTCTGATGCTGACTTTTAATGTTGCAGCCTTGGGAAGTAAGCACAAAGAGGAACTTGGTCATGAGGAAGAAGAGAAGGCCCCAGGAAAAGAGATAAGCCATTCGCCTGATAGTCTACAATTGATCCCAGAGAGAAACAGATCCCCAGGAAGAGAGACAAAGCTTAGATAGCCTGACCATGGAGCCTTAAGAGGAAGGGGAAGTCTGAACATCAGCAGCCATCTTGCTCCAACATGTGGCAATAGACTGGTGAGGGAAGTAAATTATCCTTTATGCCCTGGTAACTGTAACATTCTACCCCAAATAAATACCCTTTATAAAGACCAACAGATTTCTGGTATTTCACATCAGCACCCTTTTGGCTGACTAATACAAAACCCGAGTTTGACCTGGACCACTATGAAAACAATATGGTGTTTAGTTTTGAAAACTGAAGGAAAAACAAGCTTCATTCAATTCTATGTACTTACATTGACATAGAATTATGTTTAAAAAAAAACATGATTGACCTGTTGAGATACAAAAACAATATGTTGTTTAGTCTAAAAAATGAATGAAATACATGCTTCATTTAGTTCTATCTACTTATATTGACTTGAAATATTAAAACACAGTTATCACCTAATGAGCTGCAAAAACAGCATGCTGTTTAGTTTAGTAAACTAGGAGAAATACATGCTTAATTAATTTCTCTGTATTCGTATTGACTTAAAAACAATGTTAATACCTAAGTTGCACTTAGTGAGCTATGAAAACTATGTTTTTTTATTTCAAAAATGAATGAAGTACATGCTACATTCACATTTATATACTCATATTGACTTACAAACAATGTTAAAGCACAAGTTTCACCTATTGAACAGCAAAAACAGTATGCTGTTTAGTTTTATAAACTGAGTGACATGCATGCTTCATTCACTTCTATGTACTTATATTGACTTACAATGTGAAATCCCAGGTTTCACCTAGTGAGATGTGAAAAAAGTTAGCTATTTAATTTTGAAAATTATATGCTTCTTTGTCTTCTATGTACTTATCTTGACTTACAAACAATATTAAAACACAAGACACAGCAAGTGAGCTAGGAAAACAGTATGTTGTTTAGTTTCCCAAACGAGGGAAATGCATGCTTCATTCAATTCTACATATTTTTATAAACTTACAAACATTGTTATAAAACAAATTTCAACAAAAGCACTGCAAAAAGAGTATGAAAGTTTTCTTTTGAAAACTGAAGGAAAAACAAGCTTCATTCACTTTTATGTACTTAAATTCATTTTTAAAATATTAAAAGACAAGATTGATGTGGTGAGCTATGAAAACAGAATGTTGTTTATTTTGAAAGAGAATGAAATACATGCTTTATTTACTTATATTGACTTAAAATGTTAAAACACAAGTTTCTCCTAGGGATCTGTGAAAATAATATGTTATTTAGTTTCAAAAATTGAGTAAAATACATGTTTCATTCTCTTCTATGTACTTATATTGACTTACACACAATATTAAAGCACAATTTCCACTAGTGCCCTATGAAAACATTATGTTGTTTGGTTTTGAAAACTGAATGAAACATATGCTTCATTCACTACTCTGTACTTAATATTGACTTAAGTACAATGTTAAAACACAGGTTTCATCTAGTGAGGTGTGAAAATAGTATGTTGTTTAGTTTCATAAATTGATTGAAATACATGCTTATTTCACTTCTATGTATGCATATTGGTTTACAGAGAATGTTAAAATTCAATTTCCACCTAGTGAGCTTCAAAAACAGCATGTTGTTTAGTTTCAAAAATGAATGAAATACATGCTTCCTTCAATTCTATGTACTTATATTAACTTACAAATTATGGTAAAAAACAAGTTTCACATAGTAACATTGAAAACCAGTAGTTGTTTAGCTTCAAAAACTGAATAAAATACTTACTTCATTCATTTTATGTGTTTATACTGACTTATGAATAATGTTAAAACTCAAATTTCCCCTGGAGTGCTGAAAAAATAATATAGTGTTTTGTTTTGAGAACCTAAGGGGAAAAAAGCCTCATTAACTTCTATATAACTACATTGGCTAAAAACTATGGTAAAACAAAATTTTGACCAGGTAAGGTATGAAAACAGTATGTTGTTTATTTCAAAAAGTGAATGAAATTCATGCTTCATTTACTTCTATGTACTTATATTGAATTACAATGTCAAAACACAAGTTTCACCTAGTGATCTGTGAAAATACTGTGTTAATTCATTTAAAAAATTGTGAGATATACATGCTTCATCCATTTATATGTACTTATACTGACCACACACACCATGTTAAAACACAAGTTCCACTTGAACAAAAAAAGAATATTTTGTTTAGATTTTAAAAACTGAGTGAAATATATGCTTCATTCACTTCTATTTACTTATTGAATTACAATGTTAAAACATGAGTTCCAACTAGTGAAGTAAGAAAACAGTATGCTGTTTAGTTTCAAAAAACTTGCATGAAATACATGCTTCATTCACTTCTAGGTATTATATTGACCTACAAAAACTGTAAAAACCAGGTTTCACCTAGTGAGTTGCTAAAATAGTATGTCGTTCAGTTTTTAAAACAGAAAGAAATACATGCTTCATTCAATTTTATGTACTTATATAGACTTAAAAACAATGTTAAAACCCAAGTTGAACTTACTGGTGTGCTAAAAATCTAAGTTTTTGACTTGGAAAATTGAATGCAATACATGATTCATTAACTTCTATGTACTTATATTAACTTAACTATATGAAGACCTATGTTTCACCTAGTGAGATGCAAAAACAGAATGGAGCTTAGTTTCAAAAAGATAATGAATTACATGCTTCTTTCACTTCTATGCATTTATATTGACTTATAAACAATGTTAAAACACATTTCAGGAGTCGGGGGTAAGATGGCATCAGTTTAAGTGGGCACTCACCATCTGTCTCACAAAAGATAGCTGATTGGGGACAGGATTCTGTCCAAGTGAGCTGTTCTGGGGGCCCACAGAGTAGGAGCCTTTGAGACATCAATCTGGAGAAAGCTGGAGAGGGAGATAGATTGCTTAAGATAAAACTGTGAGTTTTTAGCCCCATGGAAATCACAGATGGCTAAGCCCCACCCTCAGGACAAAGAGCCAGGGTGAGCCCTAACTCCTGCAGGCCACCCAGTGAGAGGGAGCATTCTCCAAGAGTGGGATGGTTCTGGCAAGGGGCAGAGAGGGGTTTCTTTTCTATGGGTTTTGTTGCCCAGACACTCATAGAGCCTTGGGGAGCTCACCATCTGGCTCAAAGTGGCACCAGGTTGAGGGGAGAGGTGAATGTGATGAGGAAGCCTGATTTACCTAACCACCCTGGGATGTAGAGGCTTGGCCTGAGAGAGGGCAGAGTCAGCCAATTTGATAGTTCTGCACTGAGGACTATCAGAATTTCAACTACCTTAAGGGAGTCAGGCAGTGGGAAGTGCCTAATAAGTTTTCAAGAGCCTATTTACGGTCCATTGGGAGGAGGAGGTGGTCTAGAAGAGGCTTGAAAAATCACTTCAGTGTGGTGTACTCAGTCATCAGGGGCCCATTAGAATTTTAAAATGGAACTCAACCTGACAAGGAGAGGGGAGGGGGAATCTACTCATACAACTTGCTGAATCCAGCTGCCCTAGGACAGTAAAATCTGCCTGGGAGAAAGTGGCTGAATAGCTTTCTGAAGAGCTAACTGACCTAATTAGAAAGATAGCCCAGTGGAGGAATTTCTGCCTTAAATATATGAGATCCCTAGTTCACTTCCTGGCTCCCCTAAGAGTAGTGATCCACAGGGGTATTTAACATCTAGTTGATACCATAGGACAGGGAAAACATAGACTTTATTTTGTACTAGCTTCTTTTGGGTCACTTTTGTTCAAAAAAAAATTTTTTTTACTAAAATAAAAGATTTAACTAAGTTTACTCACTAAAACCCACCTCAAAACCTGCAGAGAGAAGCCTGCAGGGTAATTGATTGATGAACACAGACAGCCTTAGATGCTCCACAAGGGCTCAAGAAGGAATGCTGTTCTTCCTTAGCTTTGTTTGACTGCTTGCTTATGTGTTTGTTTGTGGTTTCTCTTGTTTTTGTTGTTGTTATGGTTTTGTTTCTTGTTTTCCTTTCCTCTCCGCACCCCCCCCCCTTTTAAAATTAGGTGCTGCTAGAGTGTTTCTTCTTTGCTGTGCTTCTCCTTCCTTGGTTTCCCATTTTCTGTCTATAGTGAATTTGTCTACTGACATTGCCTCTTTTCCTTCCCTCATCTTTCTATCTTATGCTTTCTGTTGTGGTTCTTACATTCCATGGTTTTTTTAAATTAGTCCTCAACTTTACTGGTTTTTATTTCTTTCTTTTCTATTCTGTTTTCTTTTTTATTAACTTTTTCTTTCTGTCCCTTCTTTACTCTTTCTCTCTCTCAGCATCATTCTGGCCTTTAAAATCATTCTATATATTTTTCTCTATTCAGTTTCTCATTTAATTGTATGTACCCCACTTTTTTATTCCTATTACTCTACATTGCTTGCATAAGTTAAATATTCATTTTACTAAGTGTTATATGGTCCCTCTTCTAACTTTTATTATTATTTCTATTATCCTTTTTCTTTTCTTACCTCTCGATTTCTCTGACCCTAATCTTTTTCCTTCAAAGGAACATAGAAAACAACAAGGAAATAGAACAAGAAGAACAAAGTGTCAAAGAGAAAACTTAACACACACACAAAACCAGCAGCTAAACAAAACTCTAGAGCAGAGAGAAAAGCTAATCAACTGAATAAACCCATCAAGATAAATGATGAGCAGAGGGCAAAAAAAAAAAAACTACAAACCATACTATGAAACAGGAAGACATGGA
>JAQZBX010033525.1:0-18016 GCA_029593785.1 Cabassous unicinctus | reverse complement strand
CTCCAAAGGGAAAACCTTCCCCTGGTATTTCAACCACACCTACTGCTGCACCCCAAGCCTGAGATCTCTCTGGTCTCACCTCTCCAGATGACACCCACCACTCACCTTGGGGACATGAACCGCTCCAAACCTATTATATCAGAATCTCTGGGGCTGAGGCTGGTGCTTTTGAAAGCTCCTCAGGGGAACCAGGGTCCCAGGAGATCTGGGTTTGGTTGTTTGAGACCATATGCCCACCTTGCAGAGTCAAGCTGAGAGCAATGCAAATGACTAGGTTCAATGACGGTTTCCACCTGGGCACCTGAAGGCCCGAGAGCTGGGTGCAGGAGGGGTGAGACCAGAGAGAGCTCAGGCTTGGGGTGCAGCAGCAGGTTAGTATCTGTGAGATTTCTGAGCTGGTCCTTTTCTCCCAGGCACTAAGCTATCAGCTCAGTGTTGATAGGTAAGGAGTTCACAGGCATATTTGCCAGCAGTTCCGACTGGGCACAGGGGGTCTAAAATAAGTGACAGCGTACTATACGGTTGGCATGGCCAAAATCAAACCAGCCAGTCTGAAGCCCCGGGTGCCTTTCCATCGTTGCCCTGTGCTCTGGACAGACACAAAGCTGGTTTTCGTTTTTCGGGACCGTCTCTGCAGGAGACAGAACACTCAACTGAGAGCCACAGGAATGAAACCCCAATCCTGCCCCCGAGTGCATGCTCAGTGCGGCAGAGTGGCTGATTTGATTCTGGCCATGCCAACCGTACAGTACACTGTCACTTAGGTTCGCCCCCCGAGAAAAGACAATCAGGACAACAGCCCACCAAAGTAAGAGAGGGTGAAGGAGCTTAAGCTTCTTCATTGACTTTAATTAAGCTCACCAGAGAAGTATTAATAGATCACAAGGGATTCTGCAGAACTTTTTTCATTTTATTTATATTATTTTTAATTCCAGTTTAACAGAAAAACCTACTCTTCAGCAATGTACGGCTTTCTCGATCTATTAAGAAACAGTGCCATCTAATGACACATTTTTACATTGTTCTTGTACGCCATGAAAAAAAAAAAAAAAAAACTACTGTGGTTATGCCTTAATTCTAAACAATTTACAAGACGCAGTCCTCCTTTCCAAATACCTGTTCCTCATTGAAAGCCATATATGTTATTTTCTTTTATAGCTACAAATGACAAATTGGTTTGGAATTAGACTAGGACTTTCAAGCATATGTCTTGAGAAATGGTGCTTAGAAATCAAAACATGACGAGGTGGGGCTGGCAGGTGCCGGGAGTGGGGTCTGGAGCCAAGAGGCAAGAGCCCTGCCCAGCAGCGACAGCCCCACTCACCTGAGCCTGCGGGAGTGACACAGCCAACCCCAGAGAGCAGAAACCTGATAGCAAATACCCAGGAAGCAACCTAAAAGTAGATGAGTAATACTGCTATGCAGAAAAGGATCAAGTGTGCTGGTGAGAACTCAAAGAACACGTAAAAATGGAAGGCAACCTGTGTGCATTATGGGGGCAATGTCACCTCCAAGTCAACAAAATTTGGTTCTTGGGGGGGATGTAAATATCTTACTCTTGTTATGTGTAAAGCACAGATACACATGCAGTGTATGAACAGATATATACAGTTTATCTGTAGGACTAAAATGTCATGGCGGGGGTGGGGGTGGGGTGGGGGAGAGTCCAAAAAAGTTTCCATAGGGGACGATAAGGAAATAAAGATTGAGAAACACTGGTTTAGGAGATTCACTATTGTAAATACGTCAGTTCTTCCAAACCTATCTATTGATTCAATGCACTTCTAATCAAAACCCCAATAGGGCACTTGCCAGTGCATCTGTGTGTTATGTGTGTATGAGTGCATGTGTGTGTATAAATTGGCAAGCTGGTCATAATTGTATACTGAAGGAAAAAGAAAGCATAGGATGTTGCTCTAGCATAAATCAAGATTTATGATAATGCTATAGGAATTAAGACAGTGATACTGGCCCAAGGGTAAGCAAAGAGACCAGTGAAAGAGACTAGGGCGCCCAGAAACAGATTAATGCACATTTGGATTCATGGTTTACACAATAGTGGAGAAAGGACAGTTTTTTCAATAAATAGTCCTGAGTCATTGGATTTCAATAGCAAAGAAATGAAAACTGACCCTTACTGCATAATTTCAAGCACAGTGTAGATATAAAAATGAAAGATAAAACAATAACACCTCTAGATCAGTGATTCTAAAAATATGGTCCCCAAACCAAATGTCAGGATCACCAATAACTCATTAGAAATTCAGATTGCCCGGCCTCACACCAGACCTACTGAATGAGAAAGTCTGGGCATGGGGCCCAGCAATCTGTGTTTAGACAAGTCTTCTAGGTGACTTTGATGCAGAGTAAAGTTCAAGAGCCTACAGTACTAGGACCTAAAATAAAAACATTTGTACAATCAGGGTAAGAAAAGGCTTCTTAAATAGAACACAGAACACAATAACTATAAAGGAAAGATGGGTGAATAAAAATATAGAACTTATTTCTACTGTCCATTAAAAGATACCATGAAAAGAATAAAAAGGCAAGCCACACAGCAGAAGAAGAAACTTGCAACACAGGACTGGCAAAGGCTCATATCCAGAAAATATAAAGAACTCCTACAAATAAATAAGAAAAAAGATAGACAACCCAAAAGAGAAATGGGCAGGAGACTTGAACAGGCATGCCACAGAAGATGATATCCAAATGGCCAGTAAACATGATGAGGTATTCAATCTCTTTAGAAATCAGAGGAACAAAAATTAAAATTAAGGTGCAGTTTATTTAGACACACCAGAATATCTAAAATTGAAAAGACTAACAACATCCAAGTATGGTGACACTGTAGAAGAGGAGTCAGCAAACTTTCTGTAAAGAGCCAGATAGCAAATATTGCACACTTTGTGGCTAAAAGACAGAATTGAGGATACTGTTTATCTAAGTATTTCTGTAACTAGAGGGGAACACCTGGCCCACCCTGCCATATTTGGCTGGGGCAGACCATCGTGGGTGGTAGGCATGCTTTATCCCCACTTGCAGTCCAAGTTACCATGGAGCCAGTCCTGGGGGAAGAGCGGGTCCCAAATGGAGGGCCAGGTGGGCAGGGTGGGGGTCTTCCCCCAGGATCCATTTCACTCTCGGTAGCCCTGGGCATCAGTGAGGCACGGCTTCCAGCAGGGGAGGAACCATGGCGGAGGGGGATATCCCAATTCAGGGTCCGTGGCTCACAGTGCTGGGCTGCTCCATCAGTGCCCACTGGCTGTCGTTTGCTGAACCCTGATGTAGAACAATGGGGACTCATGTGCACTGCTGGGAGAATATAAATTAGTACAACCACCTCAGAAAACGGTTGGGATTATCTATTGAAGTATGAGTATAAAAGATGCACACCAATTCCATGCACGTAAGTACAAGCCCAATGGAAATGTGCACCCAGAGACGTGTGCAAGATATTCCTAGGAGCATTATTCATCAGAGCCAGAATCTAATGCAACCATCAAATGCCCATCAGCATCAGAATGGGAAAATCAGTGATGGTATATTCACATAATGAAATTCTGTATAGCAATGAAAATAAGCAAATTACCGTTTCATGCAACATGGATGAATCTCATAGGGTTGATCGAAAAAAAAAAAATACATATTGTATGACTCCATTAATGTATGCATGTTTAGGGATGAATGCTTAGTTGATAAAACTATAAAGAAAAGCAAGGAATGTTTTACCATTACAGTCAGGATCGGAATGAGAAAATTGGAATGACGACTGGGAAAGGATATGAGGGGGCTCCTGAAATGCTGGCAATATTTTACTTCTTTTTCTGGGTGATAGTAACACAGAGGGTTGTGTTAGAATAAATCAGAGATCGGCAAACCACAGCCTGTGGTCCAAATCCGGCCTTGCACCTGTTTGTGTAAATAAAGTTTTATTGGAACCCAGCTACACTCATTCATTTACATATTGTCTACATCTGCTTTTGCATTAACAATAGCACAGTTGAGTAGTTGTGACAAAGACCATATGGCTCACTAAGCCTAAAATACTTATTCTCTGGCCTTTAACAAAGAAATTTGCCAACCACTGTTATAAATCATTGAGTTGTGCATATCTATTTTGTATACTTTCTCTATATATGTTATATTTTATAATTTTTAACAATATATGTATATAAACAACTAGATTCCATCTTTAGTTCAGCCTCATACTTGGCAATAGACATTCAATGCATTAAGTAGTAAAGAATAATATCAATTACATTCAAGAAAATAAATAACCATTTCTTCAATTAAAGATACTGATTATATAGATAAAATAAACTATTTTTTGTCTCCAGAGCAGATTTCAGCTTCAATTTCCATATCTATAAGAGAATGGATTGTCAACTTTCACTCCAAAGATTTGATGACATCTTTCTTAAAGTTGTGTTGCTTAAAAGACTGCAGAATGATACTTGAAGGTGCTTTTGACAAGTGCCTTGCCAAATATTGTCAGTTCACTCTTAGAGTTGTTCTTAGAAGACTGAGCCCTTGGTAGCTAGAAGCACAACGGAACTCAACAGAAGAGCCATAGTCAGCCAGGCCTTGTTTATTCAGTGAGGTGAAGTGTTATGGATTGAATTATGTCCCCAGAAAAGACATGTTCAAGTCCTAACCTCCGGTCTCGTGGGTGTGGTGCTATTTGGAAATTGGATCGTTGAAGACGTTGTTAGTTAAGATGAGGCCTTACTGGTTCCGATTCCAGTATGGACTGCTGTCCTTATAAGAAGGGGAGAATTGGGCACAGAGAGGCAGAGATGACAGCCGTGTGCTGAGGGCAGAAAACAAGTTACACCACAAGCCAAAGAATGTCCTGGATGGATGGCAAGCCGCCCCAGAACCTACAGACCTCAGAGGAAGCGCAGCTTTGCTGACAGCTTGATTTGGATTTCTAGTCTCCAGAAGTGTGAGGCAATAAATTTCTGCGGTTTGAAGCCACCCAGTTTTCAGAGTTTCTCTCTTTGCACTTAGTGATTCATCCATTCGGCAAACAGTTACTGACTGCCTACCATGCCGAAACTTTTCTTTTCACCATTTTAAGGCAAATATTTCTGAACTATTTTATACCTTTCCCTGCCTTTTACATGAAGACTGATGGGCATAATTTAATCTTTTCTTTATGACTCATTATAGACACAAACTACACTATAAAATGTTGGTTTTCAAATACATGTTTTAGCTAAGGAGCCCTTTTACAGAAATCTAACACAAAAAATGGATTAAAAAATTAGGGGGAAATATTAATTACCAATGAGTTTTTATAAGCTAAGAGATTTCAAAGTGAGCCAGGAGGTCATTCCAGAGGTTACGCTTATGCTCGTCTTAGGAAGATCTCACTGACTGCCGCAGTAAACAGTGTCTCAAGCAGGGGGGCTCCTGAGGGCTCTAGAGACATCTGGACACTATAGGCAGAGCAGACAACCCCAGGAATTTGACACCCTATCAGTGGGCCTTACCTTGGAATATATGATAATTATCCCCCCAGTGTATCAGAGTTGGGCTCATTTATAATTTTCCTACACATGGTTCTTCTGTCTCTTTTATTTGAACCTATAATTAGCACTATACCCATTAAACATATGTCCCAGAGACTTAAATCTTCCAGCTGTTCATATGCTGATTGAGCCCTGACTCTCAGCAGAGTTGCAGCCAGCACCTACCCTCCAATTCATCGGACTCGCCCAGGACAACTAACAAAAGGATGATGATGGACAAAGCCCATCCCAAAAAACAGAGAGAGCATCTACAACTGCAAGCAAGACAGTTCCACCCATCTGCCCCATGGGATCTAAGCCCTCTCTCAATCAGAAACAGAGTGGGCATCACCATCCCAAAATCCTCAAGACTGAGGAATGAACAAACATAAGGGGTGATTGCAACTATGGACTAGAGTTGACTGATTATTATTCTAGCAATGGAAGAACTTGTAACATTGATATGAAGGCAGTGGCCACCAGAGATGTTGAGGGGAGGGAGAGGGAAGAATAGGTGTAACTTGGGGCAGTTTGGGGACATTGAAATTGTCCTACATGACATTGCAATTTCAGATACAGCCCATTACACAGTTTGTCAAAAACCTATAAAATTGTGTGGTGCACAGTGTAAATCGTAATGTAAATTACAGACCATGATTCATAGCAATACCTCAATATGTGCTCACAATTGTAACAAATGTACCACACTAATGAAAGATGTTGTTAATGGGGAAAGTGTGGGAGGAGAGGGGGTAAGGTATACAGGAATCGCCTATATATTTTTTTATTTCTAGCCCCCATACATGTTGTTTTGCACTAGCTGTCTGCTCTCTGTGTCTGTTCATTATGTGCTCTCTGCATCTGCTTGTCATCTTTTTAGGAGGCACTGGGAACCAATCTCTTGAGCCACATCCACTCCCTGCTTGTTGTGTCTTTTCATAGTGTCTCCTTGTTGCATCAGCTCACTATGCCAGCCCATCACATCAGTTCACTGTCCTGCTGTCTTTTGGAGGCACCAGGAATTGAACCTGGGACTTCCCATGTAGGAGGTGGAAGCCTGACTGCTTGAGCCACATCTGCTTCCAGAATCTCCTATATTTTTGATGTAACAATTACATTATCTAAAGCTTCTTTTAAAATAATAAATAAATAAATATAAATAATTTTTAAAAAAAGAACTGAAGTGAGACATGGGGGGTGGAACTTGGTATCCCTGAGACAACACAAAACCACAGACTCCAGGAATCATTGTAGGAACCCCACTGGTGCCACATAGTAACACTCTGAAGAACTGCTGAGGGCTATAAGGCTGCTCTTATTCAGTGATTCTGAATTATGAGCCTCCAGTGAAATCACTTCTTGCAGTTATCAGTGTGAGTACTTATATCTACCTTTTTGCCCTTTCCCCCACATTATATGTGGTTTCAATAGATTGGAAGTCCAAGTCACCAGGTTGATACAAATGTGGATAATTTAAGAACCTAGACACTTACTTGAAGGATTTGAGAGGCTCTTTCTTGAATAAAAGATGTGGGCTTTACATTCTGAACCTTGAGTGATCTATTTTGAAGGTCAAAAATTCTGGCTGAGGGAGTGGATGTGGCTCAAGCAGTTGAGTGCCTGCCTCCCACATGGGAGGTCCTGGGTTCAATTCCTGGTGCCTCCTAAGGAAAAAACAGACAACGAGCACAAAACAACAAGCAAAAACAATGAGCAAAAATAACAACCAAACAGATAAGGGAGCCATCTCAGGGGGGAGGAATAAAAAAAAATACTGGCTGAGGGAAGCAGATGTAGCACAAGTGGTTGAGCATCTGTGCTCTGCTAAGGAAGACGCAGAAACTCTAAATGCTATTCAGAGGCACTTTTATTAAATGTTTTGCTAAGGAAGAGTCAAGAATGCATTGCTATGCAAAGACAGTTTTATTCAATCAGATGAGTTTCAGGTTATATCAAATGATTATAACAATTGAGCAATCACAAAAGAAAGTAATCAATTAAAGACATAGGAAAGAATGAAAGTATATACAACTACTCACCAAATCGTGGGAAAACTCAACATCTGAACTCTCACGTGCCCGGGAGCACCTTTG
The DNA here is from genome assembly GCA_029593785.1 of Cabassous unicinctus. Lineage (NCBI taxonomy): Eukaryota > Metazoa > Chordata > Mammalia > Cingulata > Chlamyphoridae > Cabassous > Cabassous unicinctus. The sequence continues at coordinate 10,410 of JAQZBX010033525.1, read as the reverse complement.
CAGCTCATCAGAGTCCCCATAGGAAAAACGGTCCCAGCAGGGCGTCCCCTCCTGGGTGAGGTTCTGACTGGCAGCTTGGGGACCATCCCTTTAAGGGGTTCCGAAGCTCAGAAATCCAATGAGTCTTGCAACTCGTGAGGAATGACCTCATCAAAAGTAACCAAATCCATCCGGGTGGGGTGGCCAGCCCTTCACAGGGGAGCCTCGGTGTCTCCAGGGGTCTTTGTTCTATTCTATTTATGGTACACTGAACAGGAGCATAAAGGTTTTTAGTTTTTAGTTTTATAGGGGGATACAAACAGGATGTGTAAATATCACGTCTGTGACTTGCTCCTTTTAAACATTTGTTTGTGGGTAATAGATGATGGAGTTGCCTGCATAGCAGCATTGTAACATTCCAAAGGTCAAAGGACAACTTAGTCATTCACAATTCTAGGCTAAAACAGCAGTAACTATTGCTTAGAAAGCTTATGAGTTCACAATTCTTAATAATAGTTTCCTTATAGTACATCAACCTGCTTCCCATGTACGAGGTCCTGGGTTCAATCCCCAGTACCTTCTAAAAAAAAATTAAAGAAAAAATTCTGACTGATTTCCACGTTACCAAATATATACCAGAAGCTGAGTGACCTCTAGATAAGTAAAGAAATTCTCTAGTCAAGATGAGAATGAACTAGCATTGGAGAAAGTGATTCCATTTTCTCAGTTGAGGATATGTTTTTAGAATCTCTCAATCTAAGAATCATATCTACAAGCAATTTTCAGATTCAGTTATTTGGATTGGCTCACGACAGTTTAAATTAACTTAAAATAAAATTCGTATTAATAAGCACTGATGAAGAAAATATCCTCCCCTCTTCACACACACCCCCCCCACACACACAATCTCTGCATTTCACCTAACAGTCTTTGAGTTTACCACGTGAGAAGAAGTTCTCTCCAGAAATAAACTGTTCAATCCATTCTAAGATGGTAAAATCACCCCTGACATTTCCAAAAGCCCCCTAACGGCAGCAATCTTAGCAAATTGACATTATTTGCTGATATTATGAGAGCATTGGGTGAAAGACTGCATGAAATGCATTTATTAAAGGAAAATCTAAGCATGCATACAGGCAAAGCACATACCAACCACAAAAGCATACTAAGTTTCATCCAATGGCCAGTTGAAAGAACAAGGTAGCTAAATAACCTAATCCTCACCAGATCTTTCTCCAGGGGTGCCTAAGCACCCTGCCAATTAAATGTCAAGTTTATTTCATATTGCAAAAATATTTTGTCTATAAACAAACTGCAGAGTTTGGGGAAACCCCATTGTTAACGGCACTGAAGGTAGTATTTGATTTCACATAGATGCAAAATCTGAAAGGTAGACAATAACTTAAATGACATCTCCATCCACCGTATTTGTGATGCTCAAACTTTTCCTGCCACTTGTTATCAACTGGTTATCCTATTTACCTTCAAATACAAGGTCAGAGCACTTTCTCCACTACTTCTATATTTGTTCATTCCTTACTAGAGCATATTCATATATTATTAAATATTTGCATTTGGTACAAGTGAAATTAATTTCTAATTCAACAAAGGTTTCTGTAAAACTATAAAATCCTTCCTAATACTCAGAAATAATCACACTTCAGATAAATAATATTAAACCTACAGAAGTCAATTCAAAATATAAGTAGAATAAACAAATAGTTATTCATTCTTCAAAATAATAAAGGCTCACTACATTTATCTCATTTTAAATACTGTGAATCCCTCCCCCCAAAAAGAGATAGTTTAAATCAAAATAGCAATATTTTGAACCTGATGCATAATCTGATTATTAGGGTCTGTCTGGATATGAGAACCATTCCTCTAAAAATGTAAATGAATTTGCCCAGAATGATAAAAACACTTTACAGCTACAAATCATAACCCCTTTGAGCAATTAAAAGTTGCCTTGTAGTTGCCACAATTAATTATTCATTTGAAAACAATTCAAGGTTCTTGAAATAGAAGAACAAAAGAAGACTCAAGGTGTACGTATGGCCCAAAGAATGGGATATAACCCTCGTTCAATACTGACCTCGCAAATCCCCAGCTACTCCAGCTCAGAACAAGGTGGATGACCAAAGTTGAATGTTTTTTTCTTTTCCCGTTTAATTTAAGAAGAAATGAGCCTTTTTTTCTTACCATACTAATATCAAATTTATATAAAACTTAGCCCATCAAAGAAGTCAAGAAAGATTATTCAACATTACTATTTAAAAAATTGATAAAACCCAGGGTACATCAAAGCCATTTCAACAGCTGCTCCTATATTCTGGGTGAAAATGTCTGTGGGAGAAAGTCGATCTTTTTTTTTTTTTAAGATTTATTTATTTCTCCCCTCCCCCTTCAGTTGTTTTTTTTGTTTTTTGTTTTGTTTTGTTTTGTTTTGCACTCACTGTCTGCTCTCTGTGTCCATTTGCTGTGCGTTCTTCTGTGTCTGCTTGTCGTCTCTTTAGGCGGCACCAGGAACTGGTCCTGGGACCTTCTGGAATGGGAGACAGGCTGCTCAATCTCTTGCGCCACCTCATCTCCCTGGTTTGCTGTATCTCTTATTGTATCTCCTTTGTGTCTCTTTTTGTTGCATCATCTTGCTGTGCCAGCTCTCTGCTTGGGCCAGCACTCCACGCGGGCCAGCTTGCCTTCACTAGGAGGCCCTGGGAATCGAACCCTGGACCTCCTATATAGTAGACGGGAGCCCAATCACTTGAGCCACATCTGCTTCCCAAAAGAAAAACTTTAAATGGAGACCAAAGCGCCCTCCTATTTGTACTGTGGATCTTTTATCAGCTGTGCGGAGAATGTGGACCTTGAAATCAAACAGAAAGGCTTTTGGGGCCCCCTGGTGGTGATTTATAGATGGTGGCGGTAAGATAAAAATGACGAATCAAATAAGCTAAGGCAGCCAGGTTTTCAAACTGCTCTCCTCTGCGGGACTGTTAGCATTTTAAATGTATATAGTTTCTCTATTTCAACCACATTTAATTCAGTCTCTCTATATATGTTGTCTCCTAACAAAAGAAAAAAATATTTTCTTACCTCTCAATTTGCTGTACCTTTTTTAAAAAAATGAATACTTTGTACCTTAACACAAATAATTTCCCGTGTCTCCCAATTTAGATAATTTTAACCAAAAATGACAATCAAAAGAAATCATTTATAAGAAAATTTCCTTATGAAAATTATATGCTTTGTACAACACAGTGGTTAGTTCCAACACAAACTCATAAATCTGCTTGGAATTAATTTGTTTACTTGAATGCCTACTACATTCTCAGCACTGATGAATGAATGGCTGTTGACTAAAGTCTTCTAAGTGTCAGTGTGTTGCTAATGGTTAGTGGTGGATTTAACTGATATTCACCAGGAAACTACAACCAAAATCAGGAGCTAGTCAATGGCCTATGAAATATGGAATCCTCTACCTAGCCAGGTGAGGTTGACCTAATAAACCACCCCACTATGTCTACCTAACAGGTGGATGGTCCAATCATTCGAACCTGAATTCACCAAAGAACCCATTCCAAGGTTCTCGACCCTGGCTAAACATTCACATCAACTAGGGAGTGTTTTAAAAATAAGGATGTCCACCAATGTCCAGAAATTCTGATTTAATTGGCCTGGGGCAAGGCCTGGCCATTAGTGCTTTATTAAAAAAAAAGCTCCCCAGGATATTCTATGGGCAGTCAAGGTTGAGAATCACTGCACAGATAATCCCCTTATTCCCAGAGGCTCCCAGCAAGGGAATGCAGATCTGCTTCCAGTCCTGCTTGTAACTGAGTCCCAACAAGAAAAGGTCACTTTCTATACTCACTTTCTCCCGCATCTATTATCTCTCTCCCCTTTGGATTACATGAGAAATTGTAATGCAGCCAACTATACATTTTGAAATCTCTTATCTCACAGAAATTACAATAGCGGAGCTGCACAAAGAAACTCTGGAGTTGTAAGGATGGCAATTTATAGCTTTTTTATGTTGTCAAACAGAGAACCGAAATCTACTGGAGAATTTCTCAGCAGTACTTGGCCATGGTTTCATCCTTGGTTTCTGTGACACCACATTCTCTTCTTTCCCCTCCAACGTCTCTGATTACTCCTTCCCATTCTGGCATCTGTGTTCTCATACTTTAAGGAACATCAGAATCACTCGGAGGTCTTGATAAAACACAGACAGCTGGGTCTCATCCCCAGAGTTTCTGATTTAGTGGGTTTGGAGTAGAGTCCAAAAATTTACATTTCTAGTCAGTTCCCTGGTGAAATTGATGCCCCTGTCTGGGGACCCCACTTTGAGAACCACTGTCTGCAGTACATGTTGAGGTTCCTCAAGGCTCAGTCCTGGGCTCTCCACACATTTTATTCTTTTTATTTTTTTTTTGGACTTTATTTTTTCTTTTTGGTGTACAGTTCTGTGAAGTCCCCCACTCCCATCCCCGCTTCACTTGCTGTCTGTGTCCATTCACTGGGTGATCTTCTGTGTCTGTTTCTTGCCTTCTCTTCTCATTTTTCTCCTCCAGGCTTCACTGGGATTTGATCCTAGGGACCTCCAATGTGGGAGAGAGGCACCCTGTCACTTGCACCACCTCAGTTCCTGGTTTCTGGCACATCTCACCTTGGCTCTCCTCTGCGTCTCTCTTTTGTTGCATCATCATCTTGCTACGTGGCTCAGCTCACCACATGTCCACGCAGGCCTGTGGCTCGCCATACTCGGGCCTGGCTCGCCACGCAGGCTGCCTCGCCTGCTCACCTTTTTTTTTTATTTTACCAGGAGGTCCCAGGTATCAAACCCGGGTCCTTCCACATGGTAGATGGATCCCCAACTACTTGAGCCACATCCACTTCCCTCCCCTCATTTTATTCTACACACTCTCCCTATGCAATTATAACCAAGACTCGAGCTTAAGTTATACACATGACCCCCAGGTTTCTATCCCTGGCAAGACATCTTCTAAGTTCTAATTGCCTAGTGAACATCTCTACTTGGGGGTCTCAATGGCATTGCCATCTTAACATTCCAAGACCAGACTTGGGATCTTCCCCTATTCAAACCTGGTTCTCTTCCTCTTCCAGGGTTTCATAATGCAATGAAGGGTCTCACCATCCAATTGCACAAGCCAGAATCCTATGATTCATCTTTGACACCATCCTCTCCCTCCTTCCCATGTCCAATAACCAATTCTTGCCAAAATCTATCAATTTTATCTCCTAAATACTTCTCAATTATGTTCACTTTTCTCATAACCACTACCACCCCCTTGACCCAAGCTATAGTTATCTCTCACCAAGACTTTGGTCCCTCACCTTCACCCTGCATTCCTGGCCCCTCAATTTTTTTTTCCACACTTCAGGCAATATTTTTCAAAATGAAAATCCGATTATATCATTCCCTGTGCTTCAATGACTTTCCACTGACCTTAGGGTTAAAAGCAAAATCTAATTTAACTTGCTTTGCAAGTTCCAGAATGCATTGGCCTCTACCCACCTTACCAGCCATGCAAGTTTAATTTCAGTTCCTTGAGTTCTCCTGGCTCCACCCCCCACAAAGACCTCGTCCATATTGTCTGATACTGCACACCATCCCTACCCCTCCACTTACCCACTGTCTTTTCTTAGTTAACCCTAGTTCTTCAGTCAGCCCTCAGGTGAGGTGTTACCTATTCTGGAAAGTTCTTTGTTATGCACTTGGACTTTTCAACTCCGTGATATCTAACGCCTCTTATTTATAACAAATAATTCATAATGTCTCCTTTGTCTTCCTAGAATGAAATCTAGAGATCATATAGCCTTCCTATATACAAACTTAAAAAACAATCAATGGAGTACCTAAACTGTAATATAAAGGAGAAATAAAAGGAAAATAAATTATAATTCAAAGAATATGCATTTCAAATATGTAAATGCTTAGTCATGACTAGAAGAAAAGATCCAATAAAGTAAGCACACAATTGAACCCACACATAGAATCGCTGTGAGTGAAAGAGCCCCAGATGTAGACCAATACAGGTTTGCTGTGTTGGTGACTCAAATACCTTCAGCAGCTTTGCCATCTATGACATGATTTTCTAGAAGTTTCAAGCTAAATAAAACCCAATCTTCCCTCAAAATACACTGAGGTTTCATTCTTGGGAAATTCAGTATATGTTAAGCCCATACAAAGACAACTTTGCATTTGTTTGTAAAATGGAGATCGGGTCCAAGCTCAGATAATTAAACACATAAGTATCCAGAAGGGTATTTGAAAGTGATATGGGAAGTGAGACAATTCTTCGTGTACAGGACTGCCCTGTGAACCCTTGGATATCTATCGCCACATTTCTCTCCCACTAAAATCCTCCAAGCATTTATACAGGCAAACGAAATGCCCCCACAAATTTCCAAAATTCCTCCTGGGTGGCAGTACTGCCTCGCAAGAGAAGTGGATAACAGCATTTCTTACCCACACCACATGCACTCACAGAGCCCTGCTTTTCCTTCGTAAGGAAACAGTCACTGTGTCAGTATTCGATTAGTGTCTGATACCTTCACAGACTGAGTGCCAGGAGAACAGTGACCGTATCTGGCTTGTGCTCCCCATTGCATCCCTCGTGCTTAGCACAGGGCCAGCTAGGCAGGGACTCAATCGATTTTGGTGAGCAAATGATAGGACGCGATTGCTCTAGTGGTATAGTTCCATGCACAGCCATGAGGTTGCGTCAGAACAGGCCCTGAGTGGAGTCCAGGGCAGCCAGCGAGGAATATTGCCTTGATTAGAATTGACATGCACCCTTATTAAATTTAATGCATTTCCTTCTTCCTTAAGAACGACAGAGTTGAGCTTGCACTTTCATTTCCAGCAACACAAGGTAAGTACCAAACCTCCTGTTTGGGGATGATAGAAGTAATTCTTTAAATAAGGCCTTCAAATATGGTCAAAGGACCAGAATACAAGTTTGTCATTAAAGAAACACCTGGAAGAGGTATCAAATAGCTTCTGGTTCAATTTATTGCCTTTCTAGTTATTAAGTAATGTGAGTGGCCAGGGCAATTAGGCACCAGGAAATGTATGCTTTATTTCACATGGGATTACAATCGGGCCTAAAAAGAGTGACCACATTACCTCAACTTACAAAACACTTTGAGGACTAGCCAGAAGCATGCTGAGTCGTGATGGAATAAAGAGGGCTTTTTCTAGTACAAGCCACACATGAGATAAAAAGACAAATACTTTTGGTATCAGATCTTAAAATCTTCCTCATTATAAATGATATATGTTTAAGTTTCTCCTCCCAGTACATATCTCATGATTTAGGAGGAACTATTTATCAAGCCTATGAATCTGCTCCAATTTGTTGAGCAAACTGGTTCAAAGAGCAAACAGAAAAACTGAAACAGTAGGATACAAACTTCCAGAAGGCTCTGGGGAAAAAGATAATTCCATTCTCATGACATCTTTTTAAAATTAAAAATAGGTAGATAAGAAATTATTTAAGTGGAAAACAAGGCAATTAGATTTTCTGAGAAAGATAAAAAGCTATTTGCCTCTGTGGTGAATAATATTTACATGGGTATGATAAGGTAAGCATGAATTAATAATTAAAAACAGTAGCAGGGACGTGGATGTGGTCCAACCAGTTGGATGCCCGCCTACCACATGGGAGGTCCCGGGTTCGGGTCCCAGTGCTTCCTAAAGAAGACGAGCAGATGCCACACCCCCTGCAGTGAACAGACACCTAAATGAGCAGATGCCACAAGCCAATAGATACCACAACCCGTGGGGAGCGGATGTGGCTCAGGCCATTGGGCATTCACCTCCCATGTTGGAGGTCCTGGTTTCGGTTCCCAGTGCCTCCTGGGGAAGGCAAGCAAACAATGAGCAGACAGACAAGAGAACCATCTGGGGAAGAGGGGGATTTAAAAAAATAAATAAATAAATCTTTTTTTTTTGAAGTATCATATTCCTAGTAACAAGATTTCTGGATCATATGGCAGTTCTATATTTAGTTTCTCAAAGCCACTGAGTATACACTTTTTTTTTTTTTTTAAGATTTATTTATTTACTTTATCCATTTTAACCCCCCCGCTTGCCCCCATTTGCTGTTTTGTGTCCATTTGCTGGGCAATTCTTTGTGTCTGTTTCCTGCCATCTCTTCTCATCCTCCTCCTCCAGTCTTCACCAGGATTCGATCCTGAAGACCTCCAATGCAGGAGAGGGGTGTTCTGCCACCTGCGCCACCTTGGTTCCTCGTTTTTGGACCTTTCGGAGCATCTCGTCTTGTCTCTCCCCTGCGTCTCTCTCCTGTTCTGTCATCATCTTGCTGCATGGCTCCCAAGGCCTGGCAGCTCACCGGCACACAGAGCCTGGCAGCCCATGCACCTTCTATATATTTTTTTTTTCTTTTTTTTTTTTTTTTTACCGGGAGGTCCCAGGGATCGAGCCCAGGTCCCTCCATATGGCAGACGGACGCCCAACCATTTGAACCACATCTGTCCCCTGAGTATACACTTTGAATAAATTGTACAAAGCCTGGGACTGTATAACACAATGAATCCTGTAATGGATGATGGACTGTGGTTAACAGAACAAATATGAGAACATTCTCTCATGAACCATAACTAGTATATAATACTAATACAGGGTGTTAATAACTGAGTGGGTTGGGGGAAAAATACACCAAATGTAAGATAGTGACTCTAGTTAGTAGTAATGTTTTGATGATGCTCTTTCATAGTTTATAACAATTGTTTCACAACAACGCCAGGTGTTGGTGGTGGGGTAATGTATGGGAGCCCTGTTTGATGTTATGCATGTTTGTTTTGTATGTACAACACTATACACTTAAATTGTTTATGTATGTTCATGTATGAATAATAAACTTTAATTAAAAAAACAACAACAGTGGCTTAAGTGTATTAGGAAGGACTAAGGGGAGAGTCCATGTAAAAAAGGTAAAAGCTTGTGATCATTACAGAAATGTTAAAAAAAAATGCCTAAAAATTTTAAATCAAGATATAGTAATACATTAGTTACTTAGAAACATGCCGATATCCACCAGATGAAATCTAAAGGAAATTGCCAATGGCATGAAGACTGGGGTGGGAGACTTATTTTTCATTATAAATGTCACAATACTTTTTTCCTTATACTAAACATATCAATTATCTTAATTTTAGTACTTAAGTTTCCATGAAGGGTCATAATAGAGAACTATGAATCACAATAACTTTGAAAGGATATATTTGTCCAATTCTGAGTCCTATTAAAAATAGTATGGTCATATATATTGTTTCAATCACAAAAGTCCAAATTCTCAAGACCTCAAATACAGTGATGAATGTGAGCAATTGTGGATGTATTTTTCAGACATTGGTAAAGGAACTAACTGTGGACTAGAAATTTTAAGCCCAGAGCCACAGTCACTTTTAGTGGCCAATGCACATTTCTGGATGATTTCTTGGACGTAAGTTGCTATATTAACAGAAAAGAATGTGCTAAGTCTGTACTTTAGCTCATATTTCTCTTTGTGTGTTTGAATTAATCCATTGTCATGACTTTTAAAACATTTTTATTTGTTGCTGAATAGGTGTAAAAGATTGAGGTGAACTCTATTGAAGAAAAAGATATTGTAATCCTTTTATTAGGAGCCTTTATGCTTTTTTAAAAAAGTAGCTTATTATAGAAAAATCCTCTACCCTGGGGAAAATTATGACTTTAAGGATTATGAACCTGTCAGTCTATAAATTATGAGCTAGAGGCAGCATCTGAAGGTTTGATTAATCTGCTCATTATTCAGTTGACCCTACTTGCTAGCCTTGGCAGCAAGTAGGAAAATCTGCAGTGCTAATGTTACTTCAAGTAGAAAAACATGGAAGTATGCTCTGACTACAAGGCTATGTGAAGTTTTCTAAGTAGATGGTGACGTCTGTGGAGAGGTGATTTGGTAAAACAGGTCCTTGGAATCTTATGGTTTAAAGTCTCTGTCTCCTTTTTTTTTTTTTTTTTTTTTTTTTTGAGGTACCAGGGATTGAACCTGGGACCTCATATGTGGGAAGCCGGAGCCTCTACCACTGAGCCACATCAGCTTCCCTGAGTTGTTGGTTTTATCGTTTGTTTTGCTTGTTTGTTTTTGTTTCTTCAGGAGGCACCAGAAGCCGAACCTGGGACCTCTCATGTAGGAGATGGGTACTCATTTGCTTGAGCCACATATCTCTGTCTCTTTTTAAGAGGCTTCATTCTCCCCCCGCCCTCTGGAGAACATCAAGCCAAGGTCTGAGTTGTGCACCTCTGATGTATGCGCCAAAGAAGGCATGCCTCCAGGATGCGTTTATCAATTGCAATGAATGGGCCACACTAATGAAAGATGTTTATGTGGGAGCAGCTTGTGGAGGTGTGGGGAGTGG
>JAQZBX010033524.1:0-25394 GCA_029593785.1 Cabassous unicinctus | reverse complement strand
CCCTGCGTCTCTCTCCTGTTATGTCATCATCTTGCTGCATGGCTCCCGGGGCCTGGCGGCTCACCGGCACACAGAGCCTGGCAGCCCATGCGCCTTCTGTATATATGTTTTTATTTTACCAGGAGGTCCCGGGGATCGAACCCAGGTCCATCCATATGGCAGACGGACGCCCAGCCATTTGAGCCGCATCTGCCCCCGGTTTTTTTGTTTTTTAAGGAGGTACCAGGGATTGAACCCAGGACCTCATACATGGGAAGCAGGCGCTCAACCATGGAGCTACTTCTACTCCCCACCGTAAAGGTTTAAAGACATGGAAATGAGCAGGGATGAGGGGAGAACGAGGCCTGGTGTGTGTTTGGAAACAAAGGTGTTGCTTGAGCGTCGTGTCTGAGACAATGTGGCAGGTGAGGTTGGAGGTGGAGGCTGGGCCAGTCCACAGGTTTGCGTTAGGCCGTGTTCAGGATCCTAGGCTTTATCCTGTGGGTGATGGGGAGTCCTCGGGAGCTTTTAAAAAGGAGGTTACAAGGTCAGCTGCGTTTCCGATAGGCCTCTCTGATATTGGTGTGGGGGTTGGATCTGAGGGAAATGAATTATGTTCGGGTGCCTCTTGTGAGGGTCCTGGTGAGGGGCGATGGTGGCCTGGATGAGCCCAGTACCTTCCTGGAACCAGGAGGAAGGGACGTGTATGGGAAGTCCTTAGAAAACCAGTCGGCCCGACTGTGGGTGAGCAGGGGACAGAGGTGATGCTCAGGTGTCTTCAAGATGGCAGAGCAGACATTAGCGCCAACAGCTGAGACAGACGGGACAGAGAGCAGGTCTGGGAGGAGAAAGGTGGAGCTCAGGTTTGGATGCATTGAGGACAGGGTGCCTGTGGGAAGCCAGAGCCAGTTAGGTTGGTGGATTTTATGCTCAGATGGGAGGTCCAGGCTGGAGACAAGGCTGCTAACCCCTGGGGGGACCTTGAGACCATGAGGGAAGAGTTCCCTAGGACAGACTGTGGGCGTGGGGCGTTGAGGGCCGTGGGTAGAACGCTGCGGGGGCAAAGGTGGGGGTGAAGAGCCTCGCCCCTCAGTCGGCTCCACAGACTCCATGGAAGGCGGGGAAGGAGGAAGCTAGGGTGGGGGTGGGGCCCTTATGGGCTTTGAGGTCTACCCCTAACAGCCAGCCCTCCACGCCATTCTTGGAAGGAGCTTTAGAGGACATCCTGCCCCGCCTGCAGTCCTCGCCTCCAGGCTGGTCTGGGGGAACTCCTCATGCCCCATACATCCCTTGCACGCATATCTCTTTCCTCAGGTTTAGTCCGCTGGGTTCTGTTTCACCGCCTGGAGGGCTGGGGCATAAGCAAATGTAAGTGCCTCCATTCCTTCCAAAGGAAGCAGAGAACAGGGCCCCGGGTTCCTGCCCCAGTTGGACTTCGATTTCCCTCAAATCCCTCTCCCACGTTGATTCCTAAAGGAATCACTTGGGCTGTGCGTCCCGCTGTCCCCCGATGCCCTCTCCTCCAATGGTTTGGCACTTCGGGCCCAGCTGCCGAAGTGATTGACATAAAGCCAATCTATAAATAAAGTCTTTTTCTTTTCTCATAAAGACTTTGTGGTTGAGTTTGCCTTCAAGGTCAAGATCAGACCTTTCTGAATAAACACATATCAAAGGATCATTAGCAAAGCAGCACTGTTAAATTGAGATATTAACTTCTGTCAACTGCTTGTTTCTTTTTTGTTCTGTAACTCATGACTGCAGTAGGTTTTTATTATTTTGTCCTTAGGCGGTAGCATCTGGCTTCTGTAGAGACTGTAAAAATTAAAAAGCAACACAAATCATTGCGAGAGAAAAGCAGTAAATTCAATGATAAGAATTTAAAATTAAAATGTTTCAGCGCTTTTATATTCTGCAAAACATGAAATGAATGAGTTTGTTGCCTGTTGCCATAAACCTAACCCAGCTAATCGCCTCCTGGAGTTTTTTCCTTTCTCCCTCGCTCATCACCATCAATTCTCTCTTGGCACAAGGCGAGGCGTTAAGTGAAAGTCGTGTGTGTGTGTGTGTGGTGGGGCTGGGGCAGAGGGACGGGTGGACGCAGGGGCCACCCCCCCTTATTTAAGTGGAGGAGACAACGGGTTGCGTGGGGCAGGGCCACGTTGGGGCGGCAAGGGGTTGAAGATTAGCACGTCCCCGTGGATCAGATTCCTTTTTTCCTTTACCCTTTACAGTTACGCACAACAAAGCTCAGGTCACAAACATAAATAGCAACTTGTACCATCTGAGTTAAATTCTAAGGAGGAATTTCCTGAGCAGGTGTATAATGCGGGATTAGGAGTCTGAGCCCGTGGCCGCTGCTTTCTGGCGCAGAGATACCTCCGCTGGGGAGGGGGGTGAAGAGGCATCTTAGGCTCTTCATTCCAGCCAGAAGACTCAAGGTTCCTGGGTTGGGGTTGTTGATTCTTGTTGCAAAATCCAGTCATTATGTTCTAGCAGCACGCTCGGCCGTGAGGGAGCTAAAAGGAGGAGGTCGTTTGGCTTCCCTCTGGAGGAACCAGGGCTTGTGCCCCTGTGTTAAACACTAAGGGACAGTTTCCTGTGAGTTATCAGGGTGGTGTGTGAGGTCAGTTCAAGGAGAGCTTTTAGGAGATGAGTTGCCTTGAGCCAGCTCCGTCTGGCCTGGGGCCTGGAAGCCCTGGAAGGGCTGGGGTAGACATTTTTGGGGTGAGTTCTTCACGTGTCCAAAGAGGGTGGTGGGGAGCCAGGAGGGGGAGGGGGAGACCCTGCAGGCCCCTTTCACACAGCCTGCACCGGCTTGGCTGCTGGACCCGTGGGCTTGAGGGCAGAGCTCTTTGTCCCCCATGAACTTCCCCAGCCCAGGGAGAGGTGAGAAGAGAGAGCCAGTCCTTGGTCTCCGTCAGAGGGGGTGAAGGAAAGTGTGAAGATTAGGGGATGGAGAGGATGGAGGGGTCGAGTTAAGAGGGTATGACTAATACGGTGGGTCATTCAGAGATGAGAGCACATTGTTCTCGGGGCCCAGATGGTGCTTGGAATAAATCAGCTCAGGCAGAAGCAGACTTCCAGTACCAGCAAGTTTGTGCAAGCGCTTGCCTGCTCTTCTGGCATGACATGGCCCAGGCCCCTGACGCTGGACAGCAGCCGTGCACGTCCCTGCTGTGGGGGGTGGAATGGGGACTGTGTGTGTGTGTGCATAATGTGTCATTTCAGTATTCTCTTGTTCTTAAAAAAACGTGTATGAGTGTTCACATTGTAAGGAAGGGCCCTTGGGAGACTTTTAACTTGGAGGCTGATCCCTCCTCAACTTGAGATTTCAATCCTGATACTTCTACAATTAGTCATTCATAAGTTTGTCACTTTCACTAGATTGGAAGCTCTCTGTGGGCAAGGACTCTCACTCATTCCTCAGTGTATTCCCGGTCCCCACCTAGCACGGGGCTGGTTCATAGGAGGTGACAAACATAAATGGAAGGACAGCTCTAGCAACGTTCTTATTTTCCTCTGTTGCCTCGTGGTAACTCTTTCCCATCAATACATACATACACACATACATACACACACACATGAATGCACACCTACACACATACATACAGACACACACGCGTGTGTACATACACACACATACACACATACATACCCAGCTAGCTCTCACAAGTGCCCCTCTGGGACCGTTGCCAGGACTGAATGAGATGGGGTACGGGTACCCACTAGAGTGACCACTCAGAAAGTTTTGGGTAGGGCAGGCCCTTTATTTCTAAACCGGAGACTTTCTACAGATAATCTGGCTTTGAAGCCAGACTTTCTGCCATAAGCATTTTGCAGTTTCTCCCCAGTTTTCCCCAGTCTTCCCCAGTGTCCCTGGGTGAAGTTTTGCAGACATACGGATGTAGAATATATGAAAGCTTCGTAACAGTTTGTGACAATCTTTCTATAATTGAGGCCAATACACGATAGAAGAGTTAGCTCTCTCCCCTGCTTGCCCTGTGGTCTCCATGCAGAGGCTGCACCATTTCTCTTGAGAATCCACTGGGGCTCCTGTAGCACCAGGGGAGGAAAGGACAGAGTTAGGAGTGAGGGTAGAGAATGCAAAGCAGCAATATCACTGAATAACTAGGAATAATCAAACAGATACTCCCTGGAGAGCGTTTTCTTTCTATGAAGATGTTAATTAATACAAACGCTCTGTCCTTGCAATGAGGCAGCCTTTCTGTGCAGACTGTAGATGATGGCTGATCCCAACCCCGAGTAAATTGTATCACTGGGGTCTTCATCGCACCTCCTCCCCTAAGCTCCTTTGGGGGAATTGAGCTGAATCCTGCCTGTCAGACATTAAATAAATTGATTGTATAAAATTAAGTGCCTGTTAAACCAATGACAGTGAAAATGGGCACCAAAGGCCCATATGAAGTTGAGTTAGAAAAGGTTGCAGGCACTACACACATGTCCACTTTTCCCATGCTGCTCCTCATGCATCCTGATTTTCCACCCCCCCCCACCCTATTTCAGATGTCCTAGAGCTCCCTTTGCTGCCATAAGGTCATAGTTTGGTGATTTGGGAGGTGTTTCTTTCCCATTCATACCCAAGATCCTGCATTCATCTTGAGCGTTTTGTTTTCCAGGCTCCTCAGAGGACAATGTTTTCCTTTAGGAGAGAGGGGTGGCCTCTTACATCCTTAGATTGTCCTGGTATTAGTAGGAAACGACACACTTCTCTCAACAGGCCACGGTTGCAGAAAAAAAACTGCTGAGTGACACAAGAAGGAGGAGGGAAAGGAGAAAGGGGGCATATATGGCCAGGAGAAAGTTTGGAGAATGGAGGAGACAAGGAAGGATAAGGGATTGGTGAGTGGTAAGAGGAGACTCGTGTATAAAAAGTGGGCACAGGGTGTCCATCTAGGTTGACATTGATGTTCCCTGCATGGAAGACATTAATAAAACCAGACATTTCTGGGTGAGGGGGGTGTGTAGTACCATTCTTGATGAAGGCATCAGTGGAAGGATGGGGTCTTTCTTGCTGTTCTCCCTGATCCCCTGGGCTTCAAAGTTTCCATAGGGCTTCACCTAGGCTTGGAGGGAACATTTTGAAGGTTCCTCAAATCCACTTCTTACAATGACTTCTGCCAAAGTCCTCCAAAGCCGTAATTACTCTAACCAAAATGAAAAGAAAGTGCTGTCTATGTTTTCTAATTCTTAGTGGACCCTGGCATTATTCTGAAAATCACAGCCCCCCCCCAACAACAACAAAAAAAAACTTAAGAGGCACAAAAATAAGAACCCTATAATTCAAGAGTAAAAAGATAAACCAACCCAATTTAAAAATGGGCAAAGGTCTTGAATAGACATTTATCCAAAGAAGATGTAGAAATGGTCAATAAGCATATGAAAAGAAGCTTTTCACTTTTAGTCATTAGAGAAATGCAAATCAAAACCACAATGAGATACTACTTCACATCCACTAGGATAGCTACTATTTAAAAAACAGAAATAGCAAGTGTTGTCAAAACATGGAAAAATTGCAACCCTTGTGCGTTGCTGGTGAGGATGTAAACTGGTCCAACTACTTTGGAAAACAGTTTGATGACTCCTCAAAAAGTTAAACATAGAGTGATCATATGACCAACAATTCCACTTCTAGGTATACACCCAAAAGAAGGGAAAAGGCAGACTGAACCAGATACTTGTATCCCAATGTTCGTAGCAGCATTACTCACAATAGCCAAAAAGTAGAAACAACCCAAGTGCCTATCAACAGATGACTGCATAAACAAAATGTGGTATATACATACCATGGAATGTTACTCGGCTATAAAAAAGAATCAAGTTCTGATACATGCTACGATGTGGATGAGCCTTGAAAACGACCTTATGCTATGTGAAAGAAGCCAGGCACAAAAGGACAAATATTGTATATAACATTTATATGAATTATCTAAAATAAGCAAATTCACAGAGACAGAAAGGAAGATGAGAGGTTGCTAGGGGTTGGGGTGGGAGGCATAGGGAGTTATTGCTTAACGGGTACAGAGTTTCTGTCTGGTGTGATAAAAAAGTTTTGGTAATGGATGGTGGTGATGGCAGCACAAAATTGTGAATGTAATTAATGCCTCTTAAAATGGTTAAAATGGCAAATTTTGTTATGTGTATATGTGTGTGTTACCACAACAAAGTTTTTAAAAAAATAACTTAAAAAAGAGACTAAAGACGATCTACTAAACATTGCTTATCCTTCTCATTTTTAAGGGTTTGTTGACCTTGAGAAGTGATGGAATCAAGAAGTAGGAGCAAGCATGGTATCTGGGAACAGGAAGGGAGCTGAATGGGGGGAGCCATTGCCTGGGAGCTAGTAAATCCCTGGGGCAGCCTGTGTTTTCACATGTGCTGGAATTTGCTGCTCACAGGTCACCTCCAGATCCACAGGAACTGCGTATTTGGCCAGGGCTGAGAACAACACAGGATGCAGATCTGATGAAAACCTTCTCAGCTCACACTTTTTTTAAATTAAAATGAATCTTTGCTTTGCCAGGAGGATGGTATTGGAGGTCACAGTTTATGGATATGTGCTGTTGACATGACTTTTTAGCATTTCTTCTTTTCCGTTTGCTCTGAAAATCAAATCTCAGAGCACTGCAGTGTACATAATCACCATCTGAGGTGGGACAAAACCAATCAAGAGCGTGATTCTTGGGAGCCCATTGCCCAGGTGTAAAAGGACTCTTACTCTGGGGCCAGCCAGTGTACTCATGGCCAGCTCAGAGAAGGCCCTGCAGGGAGAGCCGACTTGGAGGAGAAAGGGGTTGAAGTGTGTACCAGGGGGGCATCTTCAGCCTTGGGACCCATGTTCCACCAGTGGCCAGGAATAGCTGCCAGGTTTGACATGAGGTCTCAAATTGTGGGTACTTGTTGGCTGCCATCTCGGTCATAGCTTTGGCCATGGAGTACTATCTGGTGACCCCTTTCTATAGCCTTTCCACCCAAAGATCTAAGTCCTCCACTGGTGTGAATGACTCTCTGTCCTAAAGGGATGTCAGGGTAATTCTGTACTGAGGACCACGTGAAAGAACACTTCTAGGCTGGGAGGAGCCTGTGCCCTGCTCCTAAGGCATGTGGAGGCTGGTGTACACATAGCAGTCATCCACGTCAAAACATCCAGAACATACAGGCACAGAGCCTGCGAGTCACAGGGAATCCAGGTTGGTGGTGGTGGCTTGGGGAAGGGTTAGGAGGTATGTAGCAGTTTGATATTGATTATAAATTCCAAAAGTAGATATTAGATTGTATTTGTGAACTGGACTGTCCCTCTGGGCATATTAGATTGGACTGGATTCAGAAGTTTCACTTTTACTTGATTAAATAATGATTAAGGCTTTGATTGGGCCATGTCAGTAGGACGTTGAGTCCCCGCCCAGCATCACACCGCAGATGTTGGCAGCCATCTTGCTCCGACATGTGGCAACAGACTTTGGTGAGGAAGTAACTTACACTTTATGGCCTGGTAACTGTAAGCTTCTACCTCAAATAAATACTCTTTATAAAAAAGTCAACAGATTTCTGGTATTTTGCATCAGCACCCCTTTGGCTGACCAATACAAGTTGCATTTATTGAGGTTTGTAAGAGTCAAATATTAATGACATGGGCTTTGGAAATCATAACCTGCCAAGGACTCTGGGCTCAAGCCCACAGAAGGTATTGATAGGTTAATTTTTTTCCCATTCATTTGTTGATCTGTTTATCCATTCTATAAATATTTATTGAATGCTCATTATATTCCCAGTAGTATTTTAGGCTTTGGGAATACAGTGGTGAACAAGACAGAATCCTGTCCTTATGGGGCCCCTGCCTTACAGGGAGATAGATAGGTAAGTAAGGAAATCTCTTATAGGATAAAGATTGTTATATTGGAGGCATTGGACATTATGAGAGCATAGGCTGTTATCCCGAGAGCCCTTGGTAGCCACCAAAGGGTCATAATAAGGAATAACATCAGATAATGTTTTAGAAGAATTACTCTGGCTACAGGGTGGTGAATAGATTGGAAAGGTTAAATCTGAAGGTAGGAAGATTAGTTAGGAAGATATGACAATAATCTTTTCAAGAAATTATGGTAGCTTGAACCAGTATAGTTGCAGTGGGGATAGATAAAAAGTGGACTAAAATTAAGATATCTGGAAAGGCTTAGGAAATTTGGTAATTTGGTGTGAGAGAGAAATCAAGGATGATGCCCCCTTTTGTTGTTTGGGCAATTGTCTGATGGTGAAACAGTACTGAAATGGTGAACACAGAAGGATATGCAGAGTTTTGGTTGCTGTTAAGATAATAAACAGCTTTTATATTACAGTAGGGAGGCCTGCGTGACATCCAGTAGGAGACCTCCCGAAGGCATTTGGATATATAGGTATGTCTGGAATTCAGAAGAGAGAGCTTCACTGGACATATATATTTTGGAGTCATCAGCATTTAAATGATCATTGAAGCCATGGAAGTGGATGAGTTTATGAAAGAGAACTCAGAACAGAAGAACTCTGAGGAACCTTAACATTTTATGCCCCTCCAGACCAAACACAACTTGCAATGGAGATTGGGAAGGTGTTACTGGAAGAAATAGGAGGGAGACCAGAAGAGTGTGGTGTCATGGAAGCTAAGGGAAGAAGTTTCAAAGGAAAAAGTAGTCATCGGACGTAAACGCAGCTGAGAAGTCAGCTAAGAGGAAGACTGGAAAGTGTTGGGTTTAGTGACATGGAGGTCATCGGTTATCATAGGTGAACAATTGTAGTTTCAGTGGAGTGATGGAAGCAGAAACCAGATTATGGCAGATTAAGGAGTTAGTGAGAGATTGGGAAGTGGAGGCAGTCTGTGTAAGCAGGCTCTAGGAGTGGAGAAGGAGGGAGGGTAGTTAGACTGATCCAAGATTAGGGCATGCTGGGATGGAAGCAATGGAGGGATAATGGGCAAGGGAGCTGAGGAATTAGCAAGGAGTCAGCAGGTAGTTGGACCATGACCTTGAAGTGTGGACTGAATGGAGAAAGAAGCAAAGGAAGGAGGGCATGCTGGGGATATGTTTGAAGGTCAAACAACAGGTCTGGTGGAAGTAACCAAACAAGAGAACTTGAAGGGTAGGAAGGAGGTTTGAATTTAACACTTTAGAGGTAAACTGGTGAGGAAAGGCCTGGAGTGTTCTCTATAAGCACCTCCTGGAAGGGGTCTACCTGCAGTTCCTGCTACCTAAAGTAAAACACCAGGCTTCTTATTTACGTACCTGTCTCCTCATTCTTCTCACCTGGCCCACTGGATCAGGGATCCAGGCAACAAGCGCATCTTGATTCCCTACCATTCTCTGGCATTCTGATAGGCACTTTGAAAGTATTGTCTTTAATCCTCTCAGAGAACTTGCATGGTGAGTATGGTTATTCTAATATAGGTGAGGAAACCAAGACCCAAGAGAGAATAAGTTGATAGCTGGAAATAAGTGGCAGAGCCAGGACTTGAACCAGATTGGGCCTGACTTCAAAGTCCAGGCTGTTTGCTCTATACCTTTTAGACTGTAAGCTTCTTGAGGGCATGAAGTGTCTTCTTAGCATTGTAGCCTCATATTTGATGCCTGAACAGAATTGGAATTCAAGAAATGTTAGGCAGGTGAAAGAATATGTGGAAGAGTGAAAGGTGCTGAAAGCAGCCCTCCGGTACTCCCCAAGGGAGCCTCCCACCACCCAAAGAGAGAAATGAAAACCTTGGAGAGGAAGGGAAGAACGACGCAAGGAAACGTGGCAATCAAGTGGTGCTGGTGTTGGATGGACAGGAACGGGCGTCTCTTTTGGCTACAGCCTGGCCTTTGTCATGAGTGTCAGCCACAGCTTCCCCAAATGCTCTGGAGCCAGCGTCAGGCTCCAACCCTATCGGGGAGTAGCCCAGAAACTCCAGAGAAGGAACTGGAAGGAGAGATACCTAGAAAAGAAAACTCACATGGGAGGAAAGTAGAACCTCGGACTCCTAGGTGACATTGAACTTTGCATTTGCTTTTTTAATGTCAGAATCTGGGGTGTCTCTGCACACCTTCCTTCAGAATGTCACGGGGTGGTGTGTGTGTGCATGGTGTGTGTGAGTGTGCATGGGGAGGACTGAGTTCCCATTGGTGTCTGTGGAGCTCACACACCACCCAGATGGCCTCGTGGCCCCTGCACGTGTCTGCCAAAGAGTCCAGCTCCTTTCCACGAAGAGACTGAGCGAATCAGAAATGCAGCCTGCTTGGGAGGAGGGGCGTTCCAGATTTGGGGGCAATGGGGAAAAGGCTTGTGAGCAATGTGGGCTTCTTCCCTGTCTCCCTTCCTGCATCTCCTCCTTCCAGGCTTCCAAAGCCGTTCCATGCCACCTGGCGCTACATAGAAGCCTCTTCCCTCAGGCCTCCGTGGCTCCCACTCTTGCTTGTCTGTTCACAGGCCTATAAATTTACTGTCCTCCCTCCCTCCGCCATCACCACCAGCCCATTTCCTTGCTGTGTGGCTGGGGAAGAGGCCTCGTGAGCAGGCTGGGCTGGACTTCTCCAAGGAGAGCAGCTGGGGCGTAGACTCCCCAACGCAGGCCCGTCCCCAAGGGCCAGGGGGCATCCCGGGCACCCCTTCTGCTGCAGCATTCCACACCAGACACACTTCTGCCACGGGTGCGCACACCTCTCCATGGTCAGTAGCTCGGGGAGGACGCTGGGCAGATGGAGCTTCTCAGGCCTGCGGGAGCTTTAAGGGACAATGCAGCCCATCGTCTTTATTTCACAGATGAAATTGAAGTCCAGAGCCATAAAATTCAGTTGTTTATTCCTTCATCTACCCACCCACCCTTTCCTCTATCCAGTAAATATTCATCGAACACCTGTCAAGTCCCAGAGAAACAGTGGTGTATAAGAGAAATGAGGGCCCCTCCTTTCAAGCAGCTTTCATTCTGATGGGAAGAGGGAGACAGTAAAAGTCGGATTTGAAGCCACTCACCCAAGTCTCATTGGAGTCAGAGCTGAGACTTGAGCCTGGCTCTGTCACAATATCCTTTTCCAGGACCATACGTCTTTCCTGTCTGCTTCCCAGGAGGCTGAGCATTCAGGTCTTTCCTCACCACAGATGGAAAAGTTTTGAAGGAATGCAACTAGATTTTGGTCTCGAGACCTCTGGGCAGCAGAGGACTGAAAGGGTGCAGGTAGCTTTAGGCCAGTCTGGACCAGGAGGCCGTAAGCTTTTGGTGCCCTGCGGCAGTCTGGCGAAACCTAAGGGCTCTTCTCAGAATAATGTTTGCAAGTGCATAAAGTACATAGGATAATAATGGAAACTTGAAATATGATATCAAAATGTTTTCTAAATCCTCTTAACTAACAAGATCAAGCCGTGGATCTAATAAACACCGCATTTTTGACGTAGTGGCCAGCATAAATATTCCAAGATAAACACAGCATTTCTAAAGTATGAAAATACCTGTGGTAATCTATTGATGACAAAGCCACAGGTATTGCTAATACGGTGGTTTGTTGCTCAGATTCAAAATGGGAAGATCTGTAAATTTCAGCTAGAGATTGGTGAGAATAAAGATGTCACTTTTCCCCCTCCAAGTTCAGTAATCTCTTTGCTTCCATCTAGGGACAGTTTTCGTGGACTGTGGATTAAGGACCGCTGCCTAGAGCTTGTTCGCCCCCCTTTTCTACCTAGAAGGGCAGTTCGTGGGGTTGAGAGGGGGCTGAGGAGGGTGTTGTGATAGAAACCCTCCCTTTGCGTGAGGAAGGGAATGTGGGGTGTCCCAGGACCCCAGCCAACCAGGGAGAAGGTGCCCCCTTTCTCCCCGTGGCCGCCAGCCTGCTGTCTGAGGTGGGCTGGGCCGGCGCCCCCTTGGAAGCGTGCCTTCTGGCAGCTTCCCCCGCCCCCCTTCCAGCCCCTTGTCCAAAGGCTCAGTGCAGAAGGGAGCCATATGGTCCTTTGTGGCCGCCTGTCGCCTAGTACAGTATCTTCCTGGTGTGAATGCGAGGCCTGGCGCCCCGTGTCAGCTGTCCCGCCCCTCCCCCGCCAGCCCTCCCCAGCAGCCGGTCCCGTCGAGGAGCAGGTTGCGGGGGGCAAGCTCACCCAGTCGGGGAGCCCTGCAGAGTCGGGGTGGGTGAGTATTTTAGTAACACCCACACACACACTCACACAGAAAACTGTTGAAGTGAAGTCAAATGTCTCAAAGTCAGATCCCTTTTTAGTATGAATTTGCTGTGTCTCATTCTGAGCACTAATTCCAATTTAATTGCAAGTGGCCTGAAGCCTCTTCAATAGGAGTAACAAATGGTTTGATTTTGTAAACTTCATCAGACTGCATTTTAAATGCGACACAGTAGCCCAACTCGAATGCCAATGAAGCACTGGAGTAGCTCTCTGTTTACTAATTATCCGTTTTTACTCCAAGCCACGCTGGCTGGCTTGTCTGATTAAATCGGATTTGTGGGATAGAGAACAGCTAGCAGAGTTTTCTCTATAGTAAACGAGATTGAAACTATGGGCCGCCTGGCTGCACACTGTAAATTATATTTCCTTTTAAAGGGGACGTGTCTCTTTTATTTCTCGGTCGTCCTTCCTGCATATTAAACTTTACCTTACAGAAGTGTACCCGCCTGCTTCTAAATCCAGCCTCTTGCCCTCCACCTGATCACCAGCTCACTTCTGCTGCTTTCCACCTTCCTCTCTGAAGAACCGGAAATGAATTTGGTAGCCACAGTTCATGCTTCCTCTGAACCCCTACTCCTGTTCCTTTTTAATCCTCTGCTTTCCTCCTCCCTTATCCTGGGGTTGAGGTTTCATTATTCCACTACTCTAAAAGATCCCGGTGATGATAGGGGTTCTTGGAATCATATTGACTTGGCTGAGAGTTCTAGCAGTAGAATTTCTTGGGACCCAACACAGCTGGGCTCTGTTTAGCCTTTCAGAAAGACCTGGATATTTGTGGGGATTGGGCTGGGCCAGGCACGAGGTGGTATGAATGAGTAGCAACAGTTGTGGAAAGTGAAAAGCAAAGAAGCAATTTCTGAAAAATGAAATGTGTTCTTTTGGCTCACGCTGGAGCGAAATCCTTTCCACTGAACAGTGGGATGACAGTCACCCTGTTTTTACCGGTGGTCTGGCAGAGGGGGCAGGGTGTGGGGCCTGGAGGGGCGAGTGCTGGGGCTCAGGTGCTCATGGTCTGGAGCCCGGGGGAGGGGGCAGCTGGGGTGCCCCCCCACTCCAGTCCCCGGCCAGTTCTGGGGTCTGGCCTTCAGCTCTTGGGCTCTCTTAATTGTTTATTTGTCCCCTTACTATGTACACGCGTGCACACACAGGCATGCACAGTAAATACCTAGAGCGACCGCAAAGCAGCTCCCAATAAGCTGCCGTCAGGCTTTGCTTAAACTCTGCCGATGCGCAGACTTTAACTCCACGTACTTGACCTGCCCTGCCCTCGCTTGTGCTCTCTTTCTGTCAGGGGCTTTTTATGTTTTAATTTGCTTTTGAACATCCCGCCCAGCCAGTGGGGTGTTGCCCGCCTCCCTTCTGGCTCCTGGATGCAGAGCAGCGTGGGACACCTCGCCCAGCCACCGTCGGAGTCGGTGGCCACCGCACCCTCAGTGCCACGGCCGCTCTCGCTGAGTGTTGACGGGAGAACGCAGTTAATTGCTGCTTGATTTGTAATCTTCTTCTGGGGTGATGGGAGAGGAACCGTATAATGTCAGCAAAATGAATACATCCTTCTCTTTTTTGGTTTTGTTTATTTACGTGGGATAAGTTTCCTTTTCATCGCCCAGTGTTTGTCAGATGTTTAAAGGGCTCTGAAACAATCAGGATTCCATTTCATTAGGAATTTCCATCTCCCCAGCCCCTGCGCCCTTCCATTCCGTGTCTCTGGGTCTTTGTGCCTCTGCCTGTCCTTCTCTCCACTCTGTTCCTTCTCTGTCCAGGCTTCCTCCTGCCTCCCCTGCTTTCTGTAATATGCAGTTTACAGGAAATTTTAAATGAGAGCCCAGCTGAGTTGGTGTTTTGTTTGGGGGGGATTTTTTTTCTTTTTATTTTTTTAGCTAAAGATCCTGCTTCTGTGTCCCTGGTTCTTTCCCAGAAACCTCAGGATGACTTCAGGGATGCCTGCCCTGGTGGGAAGAACTCTCTATAGAAAATATCTTACGTGCCTGAAGAGTACGCGAGATAAAAGAGGCCTGGGCATAGTTTATTCCAAACTCTGCTTTATTCGTCTTGGAATTGGGGTCCTCTGCTCAGGTGGAACCCCCGTGCCCTCCTAGGATGCTCCGGACACTCACTGCTCCTAGTGGAAGCGCCCACCACGCCTTGGGCACTGTGCTAGGGAATCGAAACCACCAGATGGTGCTGGGGGCATGCGAGAGACAGCCCCTGCTCCTCTCCCGCCAAGCCCTCACCTGGGCCAGGCCAGCTCCCAGGGGCCCTCGGCCCCCGCTGCTCCAACACCTGCCTTTCTGAGGCTGTGGTCAGTTCCGTGAGGTACTGAGCAGGTGGCCCCTTGAGAGGAAGTGCCCCGCGGGTCCTCTTGAGTCTTGCTTTCTCCACTGGCCTAAAATCCCACATCTCACGGGGTTGTTTACAGGGTTCGGCGTGATAGCACCTAGACTGGGCTCCCCAGGCGCCCACTCCATGTAGAGAGAGTCTCTTTCTGGGCCTGTGACTGTCCCTCCATCAGCCTAAGAAAGTGGTTCCCAGGAAAGCCTAGAGATACTCTTTAACTAAAAAGAAGGCTGAGTCTGACCTGGTAGGAGAAAGTGCCTAAAATACATCTCAGAGGGAGTAAGGACCTTTCTGCGTTCCAGCACCCTCTTCACTAGGCTAGAATCGAATATGAAAGCTGGGGGGCAGGGGGCGTTTTAATGATCATTTACTCTTCTCTTCATTTTACCTGTGAGAAAACTGAGGCCCAGAGAGATCTAGCAGCTTACCCAAGAGTGCACAGTGAGCCAGGACTTGAAGACACACCTTCTGGTTGGAGACTCTAGTGCTTTCTACACGTCCACGCGGAAGTCTATAATAAAAAGTCACTGGGAAAGGGTAGGGCAAGAGGACAAAGTCTGGAGCGATTATCCTGGCCTGCCCTTCACCCCACCCTGCCTTCCCAGCAGAAACGCCAGGGGTTCCTTCCCTGGAAGGCTCCAGGACCAGATGAGCCCAGAGACTGAGGGAGCCCCTTCTTACCGTCTTCATGCAGCCTTGTAGAGGGCGGCAGGCCTCTCTCCACCCACGGAGGCCACAGGCAGAGGGCACGGAGCCGAGCGCCCACCAGGGAGGATGGACTCAGGAGGAACCCGCTGTAGCTTTACGTTTATTTGTTACCTGCCCACCTCTGAATGAGGGACACAGGGAGCCCTTTGGCTTCAGGAACCAGAGGGTAGACAGGTGCCCGTCTCTCTCCTTTGAGCATTATTCCTACGGAGGAAGGTGTATAGAGAAACTCCGTCTTGGGGGAAGAAGATGGGCACAGTTCCC
Source organism: Cabassous unicinctus (assembly GCA_029593785.1). Lineage (NCBI taxonomy): Eukaryota > Metazoa > Chordata > Mammalia > Cingulata > Chlamyphoridae > Cabassous > Cabassous unicinctus. The sequence goes on along the minus strand of JAQZBX010033524.1, from coordinate 9,920 downwards.
GCAGGTGGCACGGGGCCCACCTGCCCCATCTCCCAATCCATCTTCCTCCCTGAGAGGAACCATCTCAAAGGCACCTCCCCACTGAACGGGCAGTACCTGAGCAAAGCTGTTCCTGGTCCCCTGGATTGGGCCGACTCTGCGGAGCTGGGCAGGGTTAGGCCACTGCAGGCCGCCCCTCTCCTCCCAGGGTTATTGAAGTCGGTCCAATTTTTCAATCACGAGCCAATTAGTTTCACAAATGGGGGCCCCCGTGGTGCCAGGGCACATTTGTTCCGGGCCTGCGCACTGGACGGGCGGCTTTGTCCTGCCTCCCACCCCCGTGGGGGCCCATTGTCCTCGCCCCCAGCGGGTGCCGCTTACCGCTGATCTATACGGGCAGGCGTCCTGCGGGCTCCAGGCTTCCCCGCCACAGCTGGCCGAGGTGCTTAAGGCCTCGGACCCCCTGACCTTTGCCCCAGTCCTGCTGTCATTTTGAAAGTTACAGACCAGAGGGCTGCATACCTCTCCGGATTTACTTTCCACCCCAACCCTCCGCCCCCTTGCCCCCTTCCCTTCTCTCTCTCTCTCTCTCTCTCTCTCTCTCTCTCTCTCTCTCCTTCCTTCCTTCTCCCTCCCATTGTTCTTGTGATGGGAGTTTTTTCGATTCATTCTGGAATGTCCAGAGGGTCTAGGAACTGGACTGAGAAGCCAGAGGAAGGGGAACTGGTGCAGGCGGGAGGTATCAGGAGAGGCAACGACTCCTTCCCCTCGTGATTTTTAAGCCTCCAGTCCATCGGTTCGGTATCCAATGAGGGGCGGGAGAGGTGGAGGAGCATGTACCCGCCTGCGTGGCACTGCCAGGGAACCCAGACCTGGTTTGCCCTCTTGTAATTCAGTGTGTCCTTGGCATCTTCTCTGCCAGGGGCCCCTGCACCCTAGAAAGGGTGGCCAGTGAGGGAGGTGGATTGGATGTGGAGGTGGTCTTGTGACCAGGGGCACGGCGCTCTCTTGCAAAGCAAACCAAACTTTCCCTCCCTCCTTTTATCTCCTTTTCTTTATTTTCCACCCCTTTCCTGCCCCCTCCCCCAGTTTCTTCTCTTCGCCTCGTTTGTTGGAGTGATTGACAAAATTAGTAAATCCATTCATGTTACTTTTATTGTGCAGGTCTCAATAAATCCCCCGTGTCCGGGGCGCACCTTAATGAGCTAGTGAGCTGACAAATTTGTTTACTGTAGCTGGAGGTGCCGAGTAATGAAATGCACTTGTGTCTCCAGCTCACTGCTAAACAAATACAGGGTTTTGCTGGAGCTGGCCCTGCTAGCTGCTGCTGCCTGAGGATGTGGCCACATTCCCCAAAAGACTGAGTTTTGGGGGGTAAGGGCGAGGGTGGGGGACATAAACACTCACCCATCCACTGCTTAATTTTAAAACCCCTCCCCGTTTTCTGCTATTCTTGAGGTCTCTCTGCTCTCTGGACTAATGATATGAAGTTATAACGTTGCCCTTTCCCTTGTGCAAGTGGAGATTTTAAAGATGAGTAGTTGCATGCCTTCCAAGATTCTGTGCTTATAAGAAAGGAAGGGAAAAGGCGTTGGGAGGGCTGGATGAGAAGGCTGGAATTGACAGGAAGGCTGGCTGCTGAGCTTTTGAGCCCTGGGTTTGGTTTGGGGAGATACTACTGAGCAGACGATTCCAGGTTCCCCGCAGGAGGTGACTCTGTAAGCAGCAAAGCCCCCATGCACAGGCTTGCAGCGAGTTTTGTTTGAGGCAAGTCTTCCCCGACGTTTCCCCGGCCTCCTCTACCCCTCCAGGGAGCTAGGTCGTAGGCAGTGAAGGGCACGGTGGGACTTGGCTCCCACTCGCCAGCAGCTGCCATCCCCAGGGGTCAGTGGGCTGGACAGACTGGGTCCTCACTGCTAACAGAGCTAGCCTTCTGAGGAAGTGTGGGAGTTCAGGAGCTCGTCCCAAATGACCTTCCCACTCATGCCCAAGGGAAGAACCGCGGGCACTAGGGAGGCAGCTCTTGGCTCTTTCCAATTCCTAGATGATGGCACAGGGGACGTCAAATAGCATGAGATACCATGATCCAGGCACTCGCTGCCTTTCCACCTGCTCCTCCCTCCCCACCCCACCTCTAGCCTCCTCTCTCCTCTTAAGATGCAGACAGAGCTTTCTGCCTTTGGTGTGAGTCAGCCCTGTGCTGTTTGTCTCCGTCTTTCTCTCTTGCACAGTGGATGATGCAGCTCTACTAGGTTCTGGAACAACAATGTAGGGGGAAAGGGAAGAAAAGGATGGGAGAAGAGGAAGAGGCAGCAGTTTGATGGCTTTAGTGTGTGGCCACAAGGGCTGCCGAGCCTGAAGATGGTGTCTTAGAAAAGAGTAATGCTGACAGTCAGAGGAAGCAGAAAATCGTGTCCGAAGGAGGTGGGGAAGATGGTTCCGGTTTAAATCAAGGTTTCCACCACTCCCTTAAATTTGATGTTTCCTTTCTATGGGGAGAGGAAGCTCCTCCACTGGGTGGGGTGGATGCCGTTGGACATGGGAAGTCCATGCATGTTCCACGGGCACACACACTCACACAGACATGCGTACAAACCGGCACATACACACGGAGCAGTCACGGCCCACGTACCAAAAAAAGCTGGAGTAAATTTAGATCCCTCTGCTCTTTTGATTAAGAAACTGCTTATAGCGGGAGATAATAAGAGCCTTGCTCCAAGAAGGTGTAGCACCTGAGTGTCTTCTCCAGCTGTGCACCCCTCTGGTCCTGTTCCTTCCTTTCTATTAAAGAGCTAATTGGTATGGAAATGGCACAGGTGTAAACATGAGGGTTTTTGTAGCTCATAATTTCAGATCCAGTCATCACCTGGTGAAATAAATACCCTGGATCTGTGTCACCGTCCTGCCTCCTGTTCCACCCCGGCCCTGGCTTTCTCCCATGTTTTGCTAAAATTAAACCTGTTTTAAACTGGGAGCCTGGGAGTCGCACATGCCCTGCAGCCCACCTTGGGTTTGCTGCTCCCAGGGGCTTGGTATGGGTCATGGCTTAGAACTGATGCAAATGGGGGCCCCGAATATTGCAGGGACCCTGCCCACGTTACCTCACAACACACTCCTTGCTCGTTCTTGCCATACCCATTCCCTCTTCTTCGAATTCCATTCAGGCAGACACGCTTGGAGTCCAGCCTAAGACAGTTCTATCCATTCTTCAGAAGACCAGAGGATGTGCTGATTCCTCTGACCTGATGGATTATTTCCTTGGGCCAAGGCTAATTAATATATCTGACTTACATGTAAATATGCAGCTCAATAGAAAACTTTACATTTGTAGGATTTACATATTCAAAAATGTAAACCGCCTCATAGCAGCAATATGAAGTTAGTGTTGGGAAGGGTCGGTTAGGAATAGGGTTCCTATTTCCTAGATGAAGAAATGGAGGCCAAGGGCAGCAGGTGCCTGACCCAGGATCACAAAACCAGGAAGCACTGTGCCTCTGGATCAGAACCGGGGTCTTCCGGCTGTTTCACTGCAGAGTGTGCTAGAACCAGTCCTTCCACAGTCTGGCTCTTTGCTTCTAAGCAGTGGAGCTCAGAGGCAGAGTAAGAACTGGGGAGTCCTAGCCAACTCACCGGGCAGACCTGAGAGGTTCCAATGCGATCAACTGCCTGTGGGTCCCTTGGCTGCTGTTACTTATTTCCAAGGAGAGTCTTGTTGGAAGCTCTCAGTAATGGCTCCATTGGTGGACTTGGGACTGAGCTTTCCCCAGCCCCAGCCGTCTGTCTCTAGCACGACTCCCCTACCCCCACCCTTTGTGATGGTCCCATAGCTCCTTATTTATTCTTTATCGCAACATGAAATTATCAAGTGCCTACTGTATGCCAGGGCCTGCTCCAAGCTTTGGGGATATAAAGAGGAATAGAACAGTTCCTGCTCTGGAGTGCTTGCAATCTAGAAGGGAGAGCTGAATGTCAAAACCAAATGCAGTAAAGGGGTTTACGTGCTGTGATAGAGTATATTCAGGGTCATGGTGAGTTCTCAGAGGAAGAAGATGTCCTTGGCATGGGTCTTAACTCACCCAGGGTGCCATCTCTGGGGCCAGCTTCCTGGAAGAAGAAGCCTAGAGTCGATAAAGCAACTTAGGTTTGTATAATTGTGCAGGGCTGCCATGGTTTGTGTTAGAGGTTGCTTGTTGAGGACACCCAGCCAAGGGGGGAAGTGGAGGCTGAAATCCAGTCCCCTCTGCTCACCCAGACCATGTGCCCTGGCAAGGATTTGTGTCTGTCTAGAAGAAGAGATGTGATTTTTCTAATTCAGACAACGGTGTGGTTTGGGCTGGCTGTGGCTCTGCTTCCACTTGCCAGCTATGAAGCATATTAGCAGGGAGATCTCCTTTCTTATCAACAACTGCATGCATGTGCAAATGGTGGTCCAGAGAGGTTGAATGACTCGCTCAGGGTCACAAGGCAAATAAGTGGCAGAGCAGCACCCCTGTGCTTTCTGCCCCCCCTTGTGTCATGCTGCCTATGTGAGATTTTTTAAAGTCTTTCTCCATCAGGCAGGGGCTCCTCCTCTCCCGCAGGGGTGTGGGCATAGGACAGAGCAGCGGGTCAGGCTCAGCAGTGGACGGGAGTGAGTGCTGCACTGCTGCTGGGCTCCGCTTGTCCCGCCGCACATCTCCCTTCAGCTAATGAATTGCTAATACAATTTTCTAGATAATTTTATTTCCATAGTCCCACATTTTAATGTGTTTCCAAAAGCTAGCATTTATTTGCTTAATCTCCCAGTGTAATAGAATCTTCCCTGACTCATCATACATGCCAAACAATCAGCTAGGCAGAAACTACAGCAAATTGTTTAATAACTCAAATCTAATCTCTAGGTTTTTAACTTGTATGTGCCAATAGCTTTTCTTGTGTCTCGTCTACTTCTCTCCTGCCTTCTCCTTTTTAAAAAACAAAAAACTTTTCTGTCTTCCCAGTTTTCGTCTGCAAGCAAAAGAATAGGGAGAGTCGATGTGGGACCTCAGAGCTTTCCTTCCTCTTCTTGGCCTGGGAGGCCTGGTCAGTGCGCAGGTGACCAGGGAGAGCCCCTGAGCCTTGTAGGATGGGGACAAAGAGGATGCTCCGGGAAGGGGAGCGTAACCAGTGTAGGGACACTGTCGCATTTCCTTACCAGGCAGTGACCAGTTGTGCAACTTTAAACCTGTCAGGAGGGCCCAGGGCTGGCTGGAACTTCAGGCTCACCACCTTCCCTTCTCCGTCAGGCCCCAGGGCCTGTCAGGCCACTTGCCCAGGATTTCATTTCTCCATCCTTCTCTGCCCTTCCAGCCCCTGCCGTAGCCTGGTCCCTGTTCCCCTCAGTGGTAGCACCAGAGCCGTGAGCTCCCTCTGCTTCCAGCCCCCTGCCCCTGCAGTCCAGTCCCCAGGCTGCAACCTCAGATACTGGTGGGATCATGCCAGCAGCCCCAGCATTCCGTGGCATCCCACTGCCTGTAGTATGAAGCCCCACCTGGCATCTCCGGTCCCCTGCGCATCTACCCCCAGTAACCTCCCAGCTTATCTCCATCCTCAAAGCCTGTCCTCCAGCCCCACCAGCTCTGAAATTTGCTCACGGTGTTTCCTCAGCCGGGCACGTGTGCCCCACCTCCCAGACCTCAGCTTCTCCAGTTCTCTTCATTTCTCAAAGCCTAACTCAGAATCTTCTCTGAAGCCCGCTCGGAGCCGCCCGGCCTTGCCCTCTTGTTGGTTGCTGAGTCATCTGCATGCCCCACTGGCCTGGAACTGTACTTCCCTCGTTGGCCTCACACCCGTGTCCCCCAGCACAGAACCTGCACTAGGTCATGATTCCGTGAGTCTGCTCGGGTCAGGAGTGGACTCAGGCTGTCCTGAGAAGGAGGAAAGGCAGAGTGGGGCAGCCTTGCGGGGCCTTGGAAAGACGGAGGGGAGAATGCTGCAAGATTCTGTCTGCCCTGCTGGCGGGGTGGGCCTCGAAGCACCTCTAGACCTGGCTTTTTCGGCTCGGGGTGTCCTCCTGGGGATGTCAATCATACGCCCTCGGAACCAGGCTCCTTCCATGCTCTGGATTTCAGGGGATACATATGGAGAAACCTTGACTCTCAAAGGACATGGCTGGCCCAGGGAGGCTGCTCCGTCTCCCTGAGTTAAGGTGGCTGTTTGAGCATCTGACTTAATCAGAGCTCTCTGTGGGCAGAGGGTTGGGGCGAACTCAGCCAAGAGGGGCCCGCTGCTGCCCTCAGGTTGAAACAGTGGGGACGGCGTGTCACAGTAAGGACAACAGATGGCCTCCGCTCCCGTGCACATTGATCAGGCCGGACTGTCAGCCCTTGGCTCTGCTTTTGCCTGGACAGGTCACCCCCTCTGTGTGTCCCCCTCCATCAAGTAGGGCTGAGCACCCCCAATACCTCCCAGAAGTCTGGCTGGATTCCAGGGGATTTGGAAGGCTTTGGAGATCTACACCTTGTGCCCCAGCCTGGGCATCACCATTGTTCTGCCGCTGTGGGTGGCATCGGTGCTCCGGAATCAGCCAATTGGAGCTGCTTGCCGTTGCCGAGACTGTGCCTCTTCTCAGGCGAGCCCCAGGCAGGCGGTGGCCCAGAGGTGGAAATGGGCCCAGCCCCCCGTTTCTGAAATCAGATAGACGGAGGCCTTTTCAAGTCACACCTCTAGCTCTTTCTATGAGTGTGACCTTAAGTAAGTTATTTAATGTCTTTTTTCCCCCCATTTTTAAGAAGGGCGGAAAGAGTACCTGCCTTGTAGGTTTGCAAGTTTTAAATGAGGCGACAACATAGATAAAGCCCTGGCGCAGTGCCTAGATTAGTCCCCCTTCCCTCCTGCTTTTGACGGCCGGGAGTGAGACTGCGTGCGTGCTTCTGTTGCACCTGCCTGTTCAGCCTTCCCTGGCCCTAAATGCAGGCGGAGGCTGTGGCCAGGATGACGCACGGCGGCCAGGGCCCGGACTCCAGGGTGCCTACAAAGGTTGGGGTCACGGCTCAATGTGAGGGTAGACGAGTGGGACGGGGGCAGTGAGAGGCAGTCCTTGCCTTCCCACCAGTACATACCAACTTGGCCATGAAGGTGAAGGGGCCTGAAAATCCAGAGCTTCCATTTGCTGTCTCCACGGATGGACCAGAAGGCAGCTAGGTGCTTCCTGCTGTCCCTTCTCTCTCTCTCGTCTTGCGCAGACAATCCCTGATTCCAATCGAACAGCCAATTCCAGCAGCCAGGGGTCTGCCCTCCTCTGCGTTGGACTCGGTTGACCTGCCCGCTTTTCCTGCTTACGTCCCTGAACCAGGGGAAGGTGGTGCAGGGCTGAACACGGGAAATATTTATTGCCCAGATGCCAGTGAAGAGAAGCATCCCAACGCATAGTTCAAAATGGTAGGCAGCGAGCTACCAGTTAGAACTTAGAGAAGGGTTTAGATACTTCCTCATGCGGTGCTGTAGCCAGACAGGCCACGACTCCAGAGCAGTGTGGGAAAGGGGTTGATGACAAACAAAATGGCAGCCTGTCTTTGTAGGGTACCATGGGGTACCTGTGCTTCTGATCAGCTCAGGGAGTGCCCAGCGAGGATTCAATGAAAATCTCGTCATGTTACTCACTAGCTCAGAGTCCTTTGACAATTGCCCATTGGTCTTAGGATGAAAACGAAAGCTCTCAATTTGCTTTCCAGACCCTAGATGGCCTGGCCCCTGCTCCCCTCCTTAGCCTCCTCACCCTCTGCTTCCCAGCTTCACTGCTTTTCTCTCTGATGCTCAGACCCACCCAGCTTCTTCTCAGCCCAGAGTGTTCACAGACACGCTTCTGTTTTCTGGGAATGTTCTCCACTCTCCCCGCCACCCCCTGTCCCCGTTCACCCAGTGTGCTGTGTAACATCTATGATGAGAGCAGGGACTTCCATGGTAATATCCCCAGTGCCAAAAAGAGACTCCTGCTTGTAGAAGGTACTGTAATAATATTTGTTGAATGAATAAATCCCTAAGATTCATGCTTTGATGTTGAATGAATAAGTCCCTAAGAGTCATGCGTTAATGAATGGGGAAGCGGTAAGAAAAAAGAATCTGTAGCTCACATCAGGAAAGAATTCAAATCCCGGCTACCTGGGTTTGACTCCCAGCTCTGCCACTTAGGAACTAAGGAGCCTTGGGCCCAGTTGCTCAGTCTCTCTGGGCCTCAGTTTCCTTATCTGAAAAGTGAAGGTAACAGCTTTTGGAGTTGTGATTTTAATTGTTAATTAGAACTACTGGCATGGATAGTCTTTGTTCTTATTCCTCACTGAAGCCTCCGACTCCCCACCCCCTGGCCCGGACTTGGTAAAGTCCTTCTGATACGTGGCCTCCTAACACCCTGCCTTGTATGTAGCACTCGTTACAATTATGAATTTACCTTTGCCGTCCGATGTCTCTCTCTCACCCACTAGTCTTTAGGCTCCATGGGGGCAGAAAGTATGTCGATTCTGTCCATCGCTGCAGCCGGCATGGCTGGCAAACTCTAGGTGCGCAGTGGCCTGGACCTTCTCTGGATTTGCTGCTGAGTATGGGGCATTCGCGGTGCCAGTCCCCATGCTGGCCCTGGCTCTGGCTGGGATGGGCGAAGCACGGACCTGGTTTTCCCTCCACCTGAGGCTGTCCCCTCTCCTGTCTCCGCAGGCACAGACATGGCCGTCTTCTGTCTGCTGTGCGGGAAGCGTTTCCAGGCGCAGAGCGCGCTCCAGCAGCACATGGAGGTCCACGCGGGCGTGCGCAGCTACATCTGCAGCGAGTGCAACCGTACCTTCCCCAGCCACACCGCCCTCAAACGCCACCTGCGCTCACACACAGGTGGGCTGGGCTGGGAGGTGGGACGATTGGGGTGTCTGGGAACCCGTGTCTGGATGGACTTCCAAGGACACAGCACGCCCTTCTCTGCTGGAGGGTGGCACAGCTGGGGGCTTCCCGTAGCACAGGGTGAATGTGGACAGCTGTTCCTCCATCCCATCCCGGGCACCATTGGTTCTCAGCCTCTCTGTGCGCAGACTTTGTTTCAGTGGGTCTGGGGTGAGAGCCAAGAGTCAGCATTACTAATAGGTATTCCCAGGAGATTCTGATGTGGGTGGGCCCAAGGCACAGTCCGAGGATAAGCTCGCCTGCTGGGTCTCTAGCCCTCTGCGCCCCAGCCCTCCGCCCAGCTCCCACTGGCTCCCCACCGTGTACACCCATTCCTGAAGTCAGCCCCTGTGGAACCCTTCTTCCTTGGCTCTTGAGGGAATGTTGAAGAAGTGTTCCTACTTGTTCTAAGTTTCAGAAGCACGTTGTTTATACTTGGGTCTTGACCTTGTTTGGGGCAGACATTGAGAGGGTTTGAACAGTGAGGCATGAAATCTCCCATATCCCTGCTTGGCCAGTTCTAGATGATGGGAGAGACGAGCAGGTAGCTGGGAGTCAAAGAGGCTGGGCCAGGTGCACAGGTACCGGCCAGTGCCGACCACCACCCTCTAAGGTTTGGGAACCGGGCACTGAGTCCCTGGAGGCCAAGAGGCGTGTGCTTCTTTGCAGCAGTGCCTGGTCTTTCCTAGTGGGGGGTGCATGGCTGAGAGCCTTCCTGTCCTCTAAGACAAATTTGGCTCTTCCTGGCTGTGCAGGGGTCAGGCAGTGACCGTTTCTGATCTGCCTCTGTGTGTCTTCTGTCCTATGCTTGGGGAGGAGGGGTAGTAGTGGTACAGGGACAGGGACACAGACAGGCAGACCATCTAGCTGCATATAACAAAGTGTGTGCTCACATCTGTGCAGAGTGTACAGAATCTCTAGATGCCTTGGAGAGGGATGGGAGGACCCTCTCCTCATTCTTGGCAGTCTTCTTGTATCTCAGGTATCGAGGACGCAGTGCAGGCCTTTCGGGTGGCAGACACTACCGAATAAGCGAGTGTCTTTTTTTTTTTTTTTTT
>JAQZBX010033523.1:0-25358 GCA_029593785.1 Cabassous unicinctus | reverse complement strand
AACAGAGTTGAAGCAGTCTTTTGAGAAGCAGTTTGATATTGGAAAGAAGGCCCCAGGAGAAGAGAAGCAAACATTTGCCTGATCGTCTACAGCTGACCTTGTGGAGGAAACAGGAGCTAAGCCTGGAGAGAAACGCAGCCCTGGGAAGAGAGGAACCCCAGAAGCCTGAACCCTGGCAAACGCGGGTAGCTGTCTTGCTCTAACACATGGCAATGGACTGTGGTGAGAGAAGACGCTTAACGCTTTATGGCCTGGTAACTGTGGACTTCTACCCCAAATAAATACCCTTTATAAAGACCAACCCATTTTTGGTATTTCACATTAGCACCCCTTTGACTGACTAATACAGAATTTGGTACCAAGGAGTGGGGAAGTGCTTTTGTAATTACCAAAATGTTGGAACGGTTTTATAAGTGGGTAAGGGGTATTTTTTGGAGGAATTGTGAAATGCTTGATGGAAAAGGCCTAGATCACTTTGAAGAGACTGTTGATAGTAATATGGACGCTAAAGAGACTTTCTATGATGCCTTAGAAGTAAATGATGAAGCTCTTATTGGACACTGGAGGAAAGGCGATCCATGTTTTAAAGTTGCGGAGAACTTAGCAAGATTAACTCCTGGTGTTACATGGAAGACAGAATTTGAAAATGGCGAACCGGAGCATTTAGCTGAAGAACTTTCCAAGCTAAACTTGGAGAATGTGGCTTGGCTTCTCCTTGCAGCTTATAGCAAAATACTAGATGAGCGAAATACACTAAGGATTGAACTTTTGGGCACAAAGAAAACAGAAACTGATTCTGGAACTTCCAAGTTTCTGGAAATCAAATTCCCAGATGAAAATGCCCTATTTGAAGACTTTACTACACTTAGAACCTGTAACTCAGAATTGAAGATGCAGTTATCTCGGAAAGACTTGTGGGAAGTCTTACTGTCTGATGGCATGGACCCCTGCTTCCTGCATGCTAAACCAACAAAGTTTTTGAGAGAGCTGTATGAACAAAACCAATGTCAGCTTGGACAAAAGAGGACATGGAAAGGAGCGATTGAAGGAGAATCAGCTTTAAGAAGAAAACAGTGGAAGCAGAAATCTGGACTTAAGACATCTCCTTGGGTCAGGAGAGGAGTCCCACCCATGTGTACAGAGAGGGTGAGTTTGCCCCTGCAGTTGAAGAGGGTGGATGTTCCTACCCGATGTTCTGAGAAAGTTTTGATGCCCCATGGTGCAGAGAGGATGAGTTTTCCCCAGCAGTTGAAGAGGGTGGATGTTCCCACCCGATGTTCTGGGGGAGTTCTGCCATCCCAGGGTGCAGAGAGGGTGAAGCACATTCCTCAAAGATTAGGGTGGTTAAGGTCAACACCCCACAGGTCTGAGAAGGGTGTACCTGTCCCCCATGGATAGAGAAGGCCAGGTGGTCAACCCATTGCTCTGAGAGGGTTGAACCTGTATGCCAAAGGTTAGGAAAGGCCAGGTGGTCAACTCGTTGCTCTGGGAGGGTTGAACCTGTATGCCAAAGGTTAGGGGGAATGTTGTCTTCACCTCACTGTACTAGGGAGGCTAAGACTCTAACCCAAAGATTGGGTAAGGTGTGGCAATCACCCCAACACTCTTGGAGGGTGAGGTCTGGAGCTTGGTCGAACACCCAGATGCTTGATGAGAAGGAACCAAGAAAATGGCCGTTGGGCAAGCCTGTGGAAAGGGTGGGTTCCCATGTGGCCCCAAGGAGAAGAAATCATCATCTTAAGAAAGACTCTCAGGCTTTGAAATCGAATGGAGGAGGCCCTGCAGGTTTACTGAACTGTAGAGAATCCATGACTCATGTTTAACATCCCAATTTCTCCTTATGATATTGAAAATGTTTATCCTTTGTCTTTCCATTGTGTATTGGAAGCAGTTAAATAGTTTTGTAAGTTTCAGAGGTCTACTGCAGACGGGATTTTGCCTCAAGATGAACTGTATTTCTTTAAACTGATTATATGATTTTGCACTTGAATTGTTACTGATTTAAGGTTTTTTGAATATTGTAATGTATTTTTGGTATTCAGAGGGTGGAGTGTTACAGTTAGGCAGTTTAATGTAATTATGAATTCCAAAAATATAATTGGATCATGCTTGTAAACTGATCTGTTAATCTGGGTATGATTAAGTTATGATTAGGGCGTTGACCGGGCCACGGCAGTAGGGCATTGAGCCCCACCCCTTGTTGGGTGGGGAATCGAATATAAAAGGCAAGACAAAGAACATAGTTGAAGCAGTCTTTTGAGAAGCAGTTTGATGTTGGAAAGAAGGCCCCAGGAGAAGAGAAGCAAGCATTTGCCTGATTATCTACAGCTGACCTTGTGGAGGAAACAGGAGCTAAGCCTGGAGAGAAACGCAGCCCCGGGAAGAGAGGAACCCCAGAAGCCTGAACCCTGGCAAACGCGGGCAGCTGTCTTGCTCTAACACGTGGCAATGGACTGTGGTGAGAGAAGACACTTAACGCTTTATGGCCTGGTAACTGTGGACTTCTACCCCAAATAAATACCCTTTATAAAGACCAACCCATTTTTAGTATTTCACATTAGCACCTGTTTGGCTGACTAATACACTTCCCTACCTTTATGAAAGACATAAATAACAATATCCAAGAAGGACAACGCACCCCAAACTGAATAAACATGTTTAGACCTACCCTGAGACATTTACTATTCAGAATGACAAATATCAGAGATAAGGAGAGAATTCTGAAAGCAGCAAGAGAAAGGCAAAGCATTACATACAAGGAAACTCGTTAAGATTAAGAAACCAGGGAGGCGAGAAGAAAGTGGTATGATGTATTTAAGGTATTGAAAGAGAAAAACTGCCAACCAAGAATTCTGTACCTGGCAAAGCTGTCCTTCAAAAATGAAGGGGTGTTCAAAGTCTTCACAGACAAACAAAAACTGATAGAATATGTTGCCAAAAGGCCAGAATGACAAGAGATACTAAAGGGAATACTGCAGCCTGAAAGGAAAAAACAAGGGTGAGAGACTTGGAGAAGAGTGTAGAAATGAAGAATATTAGAGAGGGTAAAAAGGTAGACTATAGTATGACAAAGACAAAGTATCCAATTGAAAAATGGGCAAAAATCTTGAAAAGACAACTGTCCAAAAAAGAAATACAAATGGTGAAGAAACACATGAAAAAATGTCCAACATCACCAGTGATTAGGGATATGCAAATCAAAACTATAATGAGCTATCATTTCACACCTATTAGACTGGCTGCTATTAAAAAGTCGGAAAACTGTAAATGTTGGAGAGGATGTGGAGAGATAGAAACACTTATTCACTGTTGGTAGGAATGTAGAATAGTACATCCACTGTGGAAGACTGTTTGGCAGTTCCTAAGGAAGTTGAAATAGACTTGCCATGGGACCCAGCAATACCATTGATAGGTATATACTCTGAAGAACTGAGAACAGTGACACGAATAGACATCTGCACACTGATGTTCATAGCAGTGTTATTCACAATAGCCAAAAGCTGGAAACAACCCAGGGGTCCATCACCTGATAAATGGATAAACAAATTGTGGAGTATACTCATGATAGAATATTATGCAGCACTAAAAAGAAGTGAAGTCGTGAAACATGACAACATGGATAAACCTGGAGGACATTATGTTGAGTGAAGGAAACCAGACACAAAAGGACAAATACTGTATGATTGTGCTATTATGAAGTAAATATATTATGTGAAATACAAACATATTCTGTGAAATTATGACTATGGGTAGAATTGCATATATAAGACCATTTTTCTTTGAAGCTGAACAAATGTAAGTTAATAGCACAAAATGTTAATATCAGACAAAAAAATCATTATACTAAGTGAAGGAGACCAGACAGAGTACTACATATTGTATGAGTCCATTTATATAAAATGTAAATATAAATCAATTTATAAAGGTAAAAGGAGATTAATGGTTATGTAGGCCTGAGAAAGGAATGCTAAGGGGTGTGGAGTCTTTCTTTTAGGAGTAATGAAATTGTTCTATAATTTTTGGGATGATGAATGTACAACATTTTGATTCTACTAAAAACCATTGATTATACACCTTGGATAGAATAGCCGGAAACAGCAGCTATTTACAGTGGGGGAAGCATAGAGAGATTGAGAGGTGAGGAATTTTCTTGTTTGCTTGTTTGTCTGTTTTTTGCTTATTATTATTATTATTGAAATAATGAAAATGCTCTAATATTGATTGAAGTGATGAATGCACAACTATGTGATTATAGCAAATACCATTGACTGTACACTTTGGATGAATTGTATGCTTTATTACTATGTATCAATAAAATTGATTTGTTTAAAAAATTAAAAAAACACATGAAAAAATGTTCAATATCTAGCTATTAGGGAAATGCAAATCAAAAAGACAATGAGATATCACCTCACGTCTCATAGAATGGCCATTACCTGAAAAACAGAAACAACAAGTACTGAAGAGGATGTGTGGGAATGTAGAATGGTGCAGCCTCTGTGGAAGACAGTTTGGTGGTTTCTCAGGAAGCTAAATATAGAACTGCATCCGGCAATCCCTCTACTAGGAATATATCCAGAAGAACTGAAAACAGTGATGCGAACAGACATTTGCTCACTGATGTTCATAGCAGCATTATTCACATTGCCAAAAGATGGGAACAACACAAGTGTACATCATACAATGAATGGATAAAGAAAATGTGGTATATGCATATGATGGAATATTATGCTGCTTTAAGAAGACATGAAATTGGGACACATGGATGACCCTTGAAGACATTATGCTGAGTGAAATAAGCCAGACACTAAAGGACAAATATTGTATGGTCTCACTAATATGAACTAAATATGAGGAACAAACACATGGAGTCAAAACCTAGAATATAGGTTACTAGGAGATAGGTTGAGGGCTGAGAAGGGGTACTGATGCTTAATATATGTAGAATTTTTAATTAGCTTGACTGTAAAAGTGTGGAAATGGATAGAGTTGATGGTAACACATTATAGTGAGTATAACTAACACAACTGGTTTATAAATGGGATTGTGGCTGAAAGGGGAAGTTTAGGGATGTAAATATCATTGAAAAAAAGCTAGAGAATAATCTAGAGACTGAATAACATAGTGAAACCGGAGGTGGATGAGGATTGTGGTTAGTTGTACAAATACAAGAATGTTCTTCAATGAACTAGAACAAAAGTACATCACAATTACAAGTTGGTAAGAATATTGTGATACATGGGAAAAATACAAATTAATGTGACTTATGGACTATAGTTAACAGAAATATTGTAATATTCTTGCATCAATGTCAAAGAAGGTACTTTATTAATGCTAAGGGTCAATAATAAGGGAGTATGGGGTTTTTTCTTTTGGACTAAGGAAAAAGCTCAAAAATTTGCTGAGGCAATAACTGTACAACTCTGATGAAAGTGAGAACCACTGAGTGTACTCTAAAGATAGATTGTACAAGGCATGGGGCTATATAACACAGTGTACCATGTGGTAGAAGATGAATTATAATTAGTACAAATGTGAGACTGTCTGCTTATGAACTATAACAAATGTATAATACTAATATATAGTGTTAATAATATGGGGTAAATGCAAAAAATATGCTAAATGTAAGATATGGACCGCAGATAGTGGTGGTTGTCTGATGATGTTCTTTCATAATCTGTAACAAAAGTTCCACAGCAACGTAAGGTGTTGGTGGAGGGATGATGTATGAGAATTTTGCACATTATTCATGATTGTTTTGTAAGCTTACAACTTCTTTAATAAAAATATATATATTAAAAAAGAAATTAAAGAAGACCTAAATAAATGGCAAGACATTCTATGTTCATGGATGGATGACAATATTGTTATCATATCAGTATACTCCACAAATTGATCTTACAAATTGAACATAATCTTTATCAAAACCCTAGCTGCAACTTTTTTTGACAAGATGATCCTAAAATTAACATGGAAATACATGGGATCCACAATAGCCAAAACAATCTTGAAAGAGAAGAACAAGATTGGAGGATTCACACTCCCCAATTTCAATACTTGCTTCAAATCTACAATAATCTATCCTTATGCTACTTACATAAGGATAGACATATAGATTAATAGAATTGAGTCCATTAATAATCCCATACAGTCATTGGCAATTAATTTAGGACAAGAATATCAAGACAGTTCAGTGGAGGGGAAAGAATCTTTTCAATTTATGATTGGAACAACTAGATATCCATATTCAAAAGAATGGAGTTGGATCCACACCACACCCAATATCCAAAAATTAACTCAAAATGGATCAAAGATCTAAATGTAATTGCTAAAATTATTATGCTCCCAGAAGATAACACCAGCAAATAAAGAAAACACAAGCAAAATAATCCAATGAAAAAACAGATAAATTGGACTTCAAAAAATTAAAAACTTTTGTGTTTCAAAGGATGGTATAAAGAAAGCAAAAAATCCACTCATACAAAGGAAAAAACATTTGCAAATCATGTATCTGATAAAGGCCTAGGATTCAAACTATATATTAAAATTACTTACAACTCAACAATAAAAAGACAACCCGACTTTAAGATGGGTAAAGGATCAAAACAGGCATTTCTCCAAAGAAGATATATGAGCGGTCAATAAGCAAATAAAAAGATGCTCAACAACAATACTCCTCAGAGAAATAAAAAAAACAAAACCATAATTTGATACCACTGCACATCCACCAAATCTACTATATTAAGAAGACAGACAATAGAACGTTGAGAATTTGGAAACCTCATACTTTGCTGCTGGGAATGTAAAAACGGTACAGCCACTTTGGAAAACAGCCTTGCAGTTCCTCAAAATATTTAACATAGAGTTACCATATGATGCTGCATTTCCACTCTCAAAAGAGATGAAAACATATGTCCACACAAAAAATTGTACAAATTTCATAGCAGCATTATTCATAATAGCCAAAACGTAGAAACAATCCAAATATCTATCAACTGATGAACGGATAAACAAAGTGTGATATATCTGAACAATGGATTACTATTCAGCCATAAAAGGAAACGAAGCACTGATTCATGCTACAACATGGATGAAACCTGAAAACATTATGTGAAGTGAAAGAAGCCAGACACAAAAATGGTACATATCTTATGATTGTATTTATACAAAATGTCCTGAATAGGCAAATCTATAGATATAGAAAGTAGATTAGTGTTCCTTAGGGCAGGTGAGAGGGAAAGTTGGGTGAAGGAAATGGGGAGTGACTGCTAACAGGTACAGGGTTTCTAAATGTTCTAAAGTTGATTGTAGCGATGGCTTCACAACTTTTCAAATATACTAAAACCATTGATTGTATAATTTAAATGGATGAATTGTATCCTCTGTAAATTTTATCTCAATAAGGCTGTCAAGGATAAAAGAATGAATATATTCTTCTATGATCTCTTCCATGAGCTTGATGGTTTTGCCTTTCCCATGTACATCCCTAAACTACTTAGAAAAGCCTTTTGTGTATGGCTGTCAAGAACTAGGAAGGATCTGAGATTTTTAATCCTGCTTACAGGATAGCAAGTTAGCCTGCCACAGTTTTATGCATGCAGGGAGAAGAGAGCAGGCCACATGGAACTTCATGTTCACGTTCACATAAAGCCCAGGAGGGGCCAAAAAGGGACAGGTCCGAGTGGACCCTGTACACGCAGTGGGCTTGCATCACAGCTGAAGAACCCTGATCATCATAGCCCCAATCTTTTGAAGGAACTGCAAGCAAATCTGTCCATCTTTTGACCTGGAGGGTCACATTATCTCATTATTCTAGGCAGGAAACAAATCCTTCCTCTGACCTAGTGGGAAACACTATCTTTCAAGGCTGTTCGGTTTACAAATATCCTTGAAAAGTTTACCTAGAACAAAACTATGCTCACAAGATATGCAGAAACACAAGAGATCCATGAAGAATTGTCTCCTGACAATGAGATTAAGAGTCAAGTTTCATTTTTTTCCCACATGGACAGCCAACTGACCCCCAGCACCACACTGAAAGAATTCTGCTTTTCAGGCCTCCTCTGTTAAGAGCCAACTGTCTGTGTAGGTGGGGGTCTACTCCTGGCTTCTTTATTCTGTTCCACTGCCCTATTTGTCTACCCTTGCTCCTATACCACTCTGTCTTAATTACTCTAGCTTTAGGATTAGTCATGCTATCTGATAGAGCAAGCTCTTTGCTTATTGCTTTTCTTCTTCAGTATTGTCTTAGCATTTCCCAGTACATTTTGCAATCAGCTTGTCAGTTTACACACAAACACACACCTTGGGACTTGGAGTAGGATTGCACTGAATCTATAGATCAATTTCAAGAGAATTGGCATCTATAAAATGTTGACTATTCCAATTCATTAATGTAATAGATTCCTTCATTTATTTAAAAATATAAATAATTAAAATTATCACACGATTTCCTTTTTGAAAACAATATTTTATTTTATACTTATTGGTATACTGAAATGAAAACTTGATTTTTATCAATCTTAGATTCAGCAAGCTTGCTAAGCTCACCTATTAATTCCAATTGCTTATTTTGAAATTTCTTTGTATATAATTTTATCATCTAAGAATGATAACAATTTTATTTCTTCATTTCCTATTCTTGTATGATTTATTTTTCTTGTCTCATTGCTCTAGCTGGACCCTCAGCACAATGTTGAATAAAAATGTTGATAATAGGCACCATGCTCTTGCTCCTAATTAGAAAGGGAAAACCTTTCACATTTCATTAAGTACAGTGTTTGCTGTAGTTTTTGTGGCTTCCCTTTATCATATTAAGAATTTTTTTTGCTTCTATTCCCAGATTGATAAGTTGTTGTATAAATGAACGCTGAATTTAATCAAATGCCTTTTATTTGTTGAGATGATTAAATGACTTCTCCTTTATCCTTTTAACATGGTGAATTATATAGATTTTCCTGAAGTGTAGCATGTTAAGCTTGATGAATTTTCACAAATTGAATATCCGGTGTCATCAGCACTTGACTCGAGATATAAAAAGAATTACCAGCATCCCAGAGGCTCCTTCTTATGCCACATTCTAATCATCATTGGGTGGAGTTGCTGAATCATTGGATCATTGGGTATGCAGATGATTTAGTAATTGCTGCCAAACAGTTTTCCAAAGCAGCTGGATCCATTTACACTCCCAGAAGCAGTGTATGAGAATTCGGCTTGGTCCAAATCCTCATCAGCAATGTTCCTATAAGTCTTTTTAACTTTTGACATTCTAGGGCATGTATAATTATACACAGCTTATGGTTTTGATTTCCATTTTTCTGGTGACTTTAAAAAAAGTAAGCACCATTTCAGATGTTTCGTGGCCATTAGGAAATTCTTTTTTGTGTGCAGTGCCGGTTCATGTCTTTCGCCCATTTTTCTATTGAGTTGTCTTCCTCTCATTGATTTGTAGGCACTCTTTATGTATTCCAGATACTAATTTTTTATTTGATAAGATATATGTGTTGAAAATACATTCTCCCACTTTTTTGGTTGCCTTTCCACTCTGTTTTTAAGAAGAGAAATCTTAATATAGTCCAATTTATCAATTTTCTCTTTATTGTTAGTGCTTTTTATGCCTTTCTTAAGAAACATTTGCCTAATCCAAAGTAATGAGGATATTCTCCAGAGTTTTCTTCTAAAATCTTTATTATTTTACCTTTAACATTTAGATCCATTATCTATGGACTTAATTTTGTACATGATGCAGGAACAGGAAAGAGACACATTCTTCCATATGTATTTAAAATTGAACCAGCTCTACTTATTGAGAATAATTGTGCTGGTTATCAATGTATTGCCACTCAGCTTCAATTGTACCCTGGAATAACTTCTTTGTGATAATGGACAACTCCTTGAGTATTCTCCTTTACCATAAGCATACCGGTAACCTTTCCCAGGAGAGGGTGTGGGAGGGACATTGCAAGAGGAAAGGGCACTCTATTTCTTGTAGCTACACCTTCCGTTAGTATTTGCATATGAGGACATTCAGGGCTGCTTGCCCCAGCTACGTGCCAAGTACCTGGGATCCCACGGCAACTTGGCAGCACTGGCCCGGCCTGGCAATCACCTTCCCATGGCTTTCTCAGACACTGACATTGTGCAACCAAGGCCTCCTGCCCGGGTCTGTGCCCCCACTGCCTCTGCATCCCTGATGGACTGCTCTCTGCTTGTCCAACAACTATGGTCCAGCTCTGGCCTGGGCAAACCAGCAAACTTCTCTGCCATCTGGTAGGCTGCAACTACACCTTCTCTGATCAGATCTGAACCCCAATCTTAGGGAGGGGACCCCCTCCAAGTTTGTCCTTCCTTAGCCCTAGGGCACCCTTTGTCTTATACTTACTGTTTCATTGTAGCTTAATCATTCTTTATCTTAAGCTTCCCCTGTTTAAATGACTGTGTGGTTTCTGTCTCCTGATTGGACACAAACTGAAATAAGAACCATCCTTTCCCCGTTGCAGTTTGGCAAAAATCATGTTTCTAGATATGTGTCCGCCTCTATTCTGTTTCATTAGTTTTTGTCTATCCTTGAGCCTATACCACATTAATATTATGTAGTTTTCAGTACTGTGGTATTAGACAATTTTGTTAGATTTAATCTTATGTATTTGATTTTTGGTATGTTATATTAAATGGTTTAATATAGTGTATAGAAATACAATTGATTTTTTTATGTTGACCTTATATCCAGAACTTTAGTCAATTAATTTATTAATTCTAATAGTTTGTAAATAGACTCTTTTGAATATTCTATGTATATATTCATGTCATTTGTGAATAATGAATATTTTATTTCTTTCCATTTCTTTTGCCTTTTCATTCTTTAGCTTGCCTTATTTGCTGCCTGGGACTTCCAATACCAAACTAAGTGGAAGTGGTGCTAGAGACATTATTGTCTCATTCTGGATCTCAGGGAGAAAGTGTTCAGTGTTTTGCCAGTGAGTATGCTGTTTGTTACAGGTTTTTTAATAGACACGCTTTATCAGATTAAGGAAATCACACTTTAATTCCCAGTTTTCTAAGAGATTTTTTTTTTATCATGACTGGGTTAAATTGTGTCAAATGCTTTTTCTACATCTCATAAGATAGTATTTTTCAACCTGATGTTTTCATGTTCACTCCTCCCTCCAAGAGCCTTTTGTATATTTTCTCCTAAATGCTGCTTCTCCATAAAATTTTAATACCACAGATATACTGTATATTTGCTTGTGTAATGTATGTGTCTGTGCTTTATACATCAAGAGAGTAAGACGTTTTTTCACACCCAAGAACCAATTCTCACTCCCTTGGTAGTAAATGACTGTCCCTGTAGAGAATGTATGTAATAAGACAATCCTATGACTTTTTCCTCCTTTTTTTTCCATAAATGTGGTAAGTTGCATTAATTCATCTTTGAGTGTTAAATACTCTTGCATTTTTACAGTAAACCCCACTTAGACATGACATGTTATCTTCTTCATATATCATTGGATTGGATTTGCCAATATTTTATTTTATTAAATGTTTTGCATCTTTTTACAAAGAGATGTTCTCTTTCCTTCCTCAGAATTTCTTTGGCAGGTTTTGGAATCAAGATTATGCTGGCACCATGGAAGAGTTAGGAAATGGCCTCTTTTTCTATTATCTGGAAGAATTTCTGTGAGGTTGGTGTTATTTCTTCCTTGAATAGCTATTCTGTTTCATTAGTTTTTGTCTATCCTTGAACCTATACCACATTAATATTATGTAGTTTTCAGTACTGTGGTATTAGATAATTTTGTTAGATTTATTCTTATGTATTTGATTTTTGGTATGTTATGTTAAATGGTTTTAATGTATAGAAATACAATTGACATTTTCCTTGAATGTTTAGGAAAATGTCACCGATAAGGCTATCCAGGGCTGGGATTTTCTTGGTGGGAAGAAGGCTTATGGTAACAGGCTCAGTTTCTTTAAGAGAGGTGTGACTATTTAGGTTTCTATGTCTTCTTCTGTCAGCGTAAGTAAATTTTATTATTTGAAGAAATGTTTTGTCCATTTCCTGAAAACTTTCAAACTTATTTACCTGAAATTGTTGATAAATCCTCTTTATTGTCTTTTTGATACATGTAGAATCTGTAGCTATATCCTCTTTTTCATTCCTGCCATTGGAAATTTGTGTTTTCTCTTTTTTTTTTCTTGGTCAGCCTTGTAAGGAGGTTGTCAATTTATTATGCTTTGCAAAAGGCCAACTTACCTTGTTGGTAAAATTCAGTCTGCATCTGGTTCACCCCTGTTCCCAGAATGTGAACCTAGAAACGCCTCTTCAGCTTTCCTCTGAGGCTTGGTGGGGCTTTGTCTCCTCAGCACTGACAGACCACGGGATCCTTCTTTCTGTTTCTCATTTTTTTTTAAATTTTGATGATCCTATTTTTATTGATTTAAAAAAAGAAAGCAGTAAGTAAAAACTAGTAAAATGTCAAGAAGTATAAATGGAGAAATTAATCACCCAGAAGCCCATCACTACCGACCTTTACTCAATTTTATCTTCCAGTGTTTCTGCCAAGATTACTTTTTAAAATTTTAATTGAATTTAGTTTTTATTTTTAAAGAAGCTTTAGATTACCTTAGCTCTTTCTCCTCCTTTGCAGTTTCAGAATTTGACAAATGTCTCGAGGAGGGTCCTCTGCAAATCTCCAATTTTGTCACTACAACCCCAACCAACCATCAAGAGTTGTGCTGGGTTCTTTGTCCCTCTTCTAGGGGGCACACCTGGCTTCTCTGACTGTCACTGAGCTCAGAAAAAGTAATCCCAGACAGCCAGTCTCAATTCATTCTTCCCTGGAGGAACTTTACTTCCCGCTAATGTGCCCCAGGACCCCTCTCCCTAGTGGGTCTTTGTCTCCTAAGCACTGGTAAATTCCACCCTGCTTTTTTAACATTTTGGCTTCTTAGCTCTTTAGTCTCTTGCCCCTGTACCTTCAGAATTCAGCAAAAGACATGCGGGAAACACCAGCCGTGTCTGAGGCTCCTTGGGTTTCATATTTCATCATTACCAGGTACTTCCAAAAGCCCTGCTGGTTTTTCTGACCCCCAGCTGCAGTCCTCAAGCTAAGCCTAGACGGACAGGCTCCTCAGGTACACAATCAGCAAATGCCCACAGACACAGCAGGAGATTCTGAGCTGCCTTCTGGCAGGGTCTCCCTTGGCCAGAATTTTGCTCTCTATAGTACTTCTTGTTTCTGCAGCTCTCCAATGCTTGTAAACATAGGATTTTTGTAATTTTCACCTTTCCTCGTTGTTCTCAGAAAGAGCATTGGCCTGCTGGGACCTACTTCATCCTACCTAAGGTAGAAGTCAAGCAATATTATTTTTTACTTGCCAGAATCATGATGTTTTTTTCCTATGCAGTTTTATTGAGGTAAAATTGCACATAGTAAGGTATGTACAATTTTATAAATATATACATCTCTAAAAATATCATCATAATGAAGATAATAAACATATCCATCACTCCCAAAAGTTTCTTTGTAATTCTTTTCTCCCACCTCTCATTGCCCCTCCTCCATTCCCCAGACAACAACCATTGATCTGCTTTCTGTCACTATAGATTAGTTTGCATTCCAGAGTTTTATATAAATGGACTAGAACACAATATGTACTCTTTTTTATCTGGTTCCTGGCCAGGATAGACTCAGGATAATTATTTTGAAAAGGATCACAAGAGGATAGTATGAACTTCTTTATGCCAATAAATTTGAAATTTCAATGAAAGGGACACATTACTAGTAAAATACAACAAAATTGACATAATAATAAATAGAAATTTCCTGAGTTCTGTAATTATTAAAGAAATTATTTTTAAAAACCTTCCTAAAAGAAAAACCCAAGCCCAGGGGGCTTTATCAATGAATTCCAACAAACATCTAAGAAAGACCAAAGCCAATCTTCCACAGATTGTTCCAGAGAAGAGAAAAAGAGATAAATATCCCAGCTTGTTTAGGAAATTATAAATATGAATAATGTTTCAAGATATGTTGCTGTTAATAGTTTGCTAGGCTGTATTGCTGGAATGTAATATACCAGAAATGGGTTGGCTTTTACAATGGGTATTTATTAACTACAAGCTTACAGTTTTATGACTGTGAAAATGTCCAAATCAAGGCATCATCAGGGCTCAACCAGTGGGTGGGCAGACTCAGAGGGACCTGTGCGCAGGTAACTTTTTTGTGGTCCAGGGGGTGGGGGTTAGCAGATTTCCCGCAGGATCCAGAGATTGGTTAATTTAAAGCAAACGTGCATGAAAAGGGAGAGATTGGGGGTCGAGGGTGGTGGAGCAGCTGTGGGTTTGGGGTAAGGTACATGGGTGGTGTGGGTGGTGGCCACAGGTGCGGTTTTGGGCTCTGGGGGAAGTTTCTGTCCTGGGACTGAAAAGCTATTTATTAACTGGGCCAAACAAAGGTCAGTGTCCAGTGGCTTCATGGAAGTCAGATGGATGCCGAGGCAACATACACACAAAAATTTGATAGTTATGACAAGGTGTAATTCAGTGAGGCTGGCAAATGGAGTGGCCTCCCCAAGCTTTGGGGGCAGCTTGAAATATTCCAGGGCCTTGAGATGTCCCTAGAGAAAGAGGCCGAGAGGAAGCTCCAGTATTTCAGCAAGAGTCACCAGCTTGCTGTAAGGGGTGCTCGGAATAGACCCCAAGGTGGAACGCTGGTGAATCCCAGCTCTGCCCCCTGCCAGCCATGTGCCCCTGGCAAGTTCACACTGAACCTCTAGAAAACGTTTTCTCCTTTGTAACCTGGGAATACCAATACCCACTTCCAGCTTTCCCTCGGCATTAAACAAGCAACGCTGCAATTAGTGTTGATGAGGTAAAGGGAGAAGAAAGGTGAAGGGAAGAGACAGGAAGTGGGGGGGGGGGTGAGGGTTGTGCCCTGGGGCTTCCCTGAGACTGGGAAAACACTGATTTGCTGCTCTGCGTGTTCCCCTGGCTGCGAATGGACAACCCCCAACCCACTTAAGGCAGCATGTCTGGATGCAAGGGACTGAGGAAGAAATTAGAGAAATCATTTTGAACCCACTCTTTTTTGTCGTTGTTGTTACCTGCAGCTTCAGGACTTTATTTTAACCTTAGTAATAAAGTCCATGCATGCCTCTGACTGGTGGGCTGGGCCTTCCCATGCCTTTCCCTTGCTGCCTGCCCATCCCACCAGCCCCCTGCTTGGACCGCCCTCTGCTCCCTGACCTGACTCCTGCACAGCTGCCTGTGGATATCCAACCGGGCGGATCCTTTGGTCCCAACAGCAGATTCATCTGCCGGGTCCAGGTTAACCCATCCTGCCTGTGAGGCCGGCTAGTCACTAAGCCCGATGGCGTCTTTGTCCTTAAACCCGGGAGCACTGTCTTCACAGGTGGAGCTCATATTCTAGGACCCCCAAAGTAAATGCTGCCAAGTCCTCCCTCTCTCCGCTCCCTCGGAACAGCAGCACCTGAAAGCCTGAGGTGGGAACCAGCCCGGCAGCCTCTGCTCTGGGGGTGGTGCGTGCCTGTTCCCCATCCATTCCCTGTCTGTTCCCAGTCTGTGACTGGTGTAGAGGAAGCCCCTTCCAGGATGCTGGGAGGCAAGGTTGCAGCTTGAGAGGTGCCAGGGATGGTTTAATGGCATCATCGTTTTAAAGAGAAAGGATTCCCAGGAAAGGCTGGCCACACAAATGGAAAGCTGGCAGTTACCCAGGATGGGTGAGCTGCACCTGTTAGCAGTGAGCTCGAGGGGACACGCGAGGTGATGCCCAGCCCAGGGCGATGTCTGGCTGAGGGTCTCGGCCCATTGGTCCCAATCCCAGGTACCCGAAGAGAGCTGCCAAGGGACAAATGTCTTCACCGAGCAGCCCGGGGCTTTCATCCACCCTATAATTTCTCTCTCTCTCTCTCTGTAGCCTACCTCCTTCCCTTTCTCTCTCTAAGAACCTCTGGGTTTTCCATTTTGTTTTCTTAACAGGAACTTGAGGGCCACCTGGTGGAAGGTTTTATTAACAAGAAGGACAAAAAAGAGTTTGGCAACTGAACCTCACACTGAAGTCTCATATTTGCTCTCGGGTCCCGGGATTGAGCTCCGGCTGCTCACAGGGACCCTGAGAGGCCAGCAGGTGTGGCTCTGAGGGAGACATGGTCGTCACTGTGGGAGCAGAGAGCCCAGAAAGCTGCCAAAGTAAGCAGCCCTCTCTGCAGTGAGGGATTTGGAGCCAAGCCTTGAGGGGAGCTGTGGGTTCCGTTCCTATTTCAAGCGAGAAATCTTCGGCCGCTTTGCAAGGACTTCGCCCATCCTGTATTCCTCCCAAGCCCGGCTGTTACAGCAGGGGGGCTAAGTCCTTTACCAAATGATAAAGCAGTCCCCTGGAGGGTCACCTGTAAAACCTGGCAACACCTGTGAGGACAGAGAGGTATCTCCGCTGTGGGCTCTTATCCTCAGACCCTCTCCCACTGTGCCAATGGATGGGCAAAAAGAGCTCATGGCTCATGGGGTCAACCAGGTATGCTTGGGAGCCAAATCAGCAGGGGACCAAGTGTTTCCATGGGGTCGAAAGGGCCATGATTCTCTCCTGAGGAACCGACACCGTCATCTGAGGAGCCTCTGCAGGCATCTATCCAACCTCCTCCTGAGAGGAGCCATTTGCCATCTCTCCACCCATGCATCCATCTAGTAATGGCTTATGTACTTATTTGAAAGAATGTGTGCTTGTGGCTTCCACTAGCAGGAGCCTGTGACTACAGAAACGAATCAGGCCCATTTTATAGAATAAACAAATGTGGTCTCAGCAAGATATGTGCAATATTATGGACAAAAATGCTGACTCATGGGAACAAAGAGGCCATGGGTCACTGTCCTGGAGGATCTGAAAGGCTGCATGAAGGAGGTGGCATTTTAGCTTGGTGGGTAGATATCATGTCTGCGTGAAGACTAGAAACCAGAGTCCTTTCCTCCAGGGTCAGGGAATGCCTGAAATCTTTGAGGTGGGCTTTTTGTCCTCTCAACCCCCACTTTTTGGATTTAGCACACGTTGTCTGGGAGCTGCTGTTCAGCTCTGGTGCCAGGTACCATTTATCCTACATGGGGCAGTTGCTCCAAGAACCTAGGGTAGCCAAGACAAGCCACCCTATTCTTCCAGTCAGTTGCCTGTGAATCATGGGCTCCTGTGCTCCTGGGTAGAACCTCTGTAGGCAGAGTACCTTTGGGTGTAGACTACTCATGCCTGCTCATCCTCCTCTGGCCTGGGCACTCCTAGCTTTTTAAATTAAATTAAATTTTTTTTTCATTCACACGCATGTTTATTCCTCCCTTTGTTTTCTAGCATTTCCAAGTTTGCGGTAACAGTTTCCATATGAACTTTTTCTCCAGGCTCATGCAAAACTGGGGCAGATCTCAGGCTGTTGCAACCTTAATGAGTCTATTGAAATCTCAGGAGAATAGCACACTTATCCTAAGGAGACACAATGAGTTGCTGATATTGTCACAGAGAAGGTTTTGGTGTTAAAAAGTGTAGAAGGTAGAGGCTGGGTCCCTGGAGCTGTATTCAGAAGACTGTTCAGGAAGGTTGGCATTAGTAGGCTTCTCCCCATGGAGGCCTCAGCAGTGGCTGAGCAGAGCAGGAGTGGGGACAACAGCTTCTCATGGAGGAGAGACAGCCTTAGGTGGAATGGTGTGGAATTCAACAGAAGCTCTTTTATGTCAAACTTTTATCAGAATCCAACTTTACAAATAAGCTTGTTGCCTCTGAGTATAGGATCTTCTCATGAACACTTCAAATATTAGAGGAAACAAAAAGTTTCCTTCCTTCAACTTTATCAAGCTGGCTATTTCTCACAACAACAGAATAAAGGGGGATATTTCTTCTAAAACTGATGCTGAGATTGGCAGCCATGGCAATTCCCCCAGCTGTAAGTGCATACGTGACAAAGGAAATATCAATCAAGGTTGCAATGGCACCTCCATGGAGGAATCCAGGTGCTCCTTGCAGGTAAGGGCCTCCTTGAAACAAGCAACACATATTCATCACATATTCAAAGCCTAGGCCACCCTCAAGGATTCTGGTGAAGAGGTGGGCCTGTGACCTTTGTTTTCCTTCCATAAGCTTTGAAGGAAAAGATTTCGAGGTCTTTAGTCCTTTGACTAGCTGTAGAAATTTCCTCAGGTGGGCACAGTTTGGCCAGCACAGACACCACCCAGCACCCCTTGTACACATGTTACAGGCTATGCTGATATCCATTAATTCCTTTACCACAGAGTTATTGAGAGTCTACTGTGAGAAAGGTCCTTGGGAAATATGAGCATGTGTCCAGAGGCACAATCTCCCAAGGACTCAGAGTGCTTAATTAACCTTGGAGTAGAGCAATGGTTTCCTCTTGATCTTCAGAGTTAGGTCCACAAGCATGATCAACTCAGGCCATGGGCCAGTTCCTTCTCCTAGCTGGATGAGGTTTTCTCATTTGAAAAATGGTCTCTCCAGAGATCTGCAGCAATGGATGGCCTGTTGTTTCCTAATGCCAACTGCAGAAAGTAAATATTGCCTTCCCAACATCAGCAGTTAGGTGGAACCAGCTGAACCAGAGAGTTGATGGGAATCCCCAGGCCTCCCTAAGAGCTTTGGCTTCCTCCTGCTCTAATTCCAGAACATTTAGGGGATTCTAATAGAAATTCAAACTTATTTTCACATGGATATTCCTAAGTAGTTGCAGACTGAGTAAAATATAAGACATATGGCCAATTTAAACTAATGTAAAAATATATCAGTTGACACTAATTACACCATCTCTTTCCAAAAGAGTGCCTCCCTAATTATGTAGCCATAAAGAGTTCCATATTAGAAACTTGAATCAGGTTCCCCTTTCCTTCTTCAGCCACTCTGTATGTGAAAATACTTCATGCAAATAAAAGGGAAAAAGTAGCCTTCTTCACAGCACTGATGAACCCAAATGTCCCCTACAGCCCCTGGTCTGGGCCACCCTAAAGCAGGCAGGCTACCTCCAGCTCTAGGTCTGAGCTAATAATACTGGAACCTAGGAGACTCCAGCTAATATCTGAAGTTACAATCTCCCACATTATACACACACACACACACACACACACACACATACACACACACACACACATATATGGCAATCATTAGGAGAGTAGAAAAACTAATATGGCTGTAAACCTTCTAAGTTAGCAGAAGGAAACACATACCCATATGCATTGTAAATAATCCCTTTAGAAAAAGATAGAAAAAAGGAAGAATTAAAAACTTAAGATGAGACCATTTAAAACAAATATAAGCATTAAATATAAATGGAATAAATTTACCTATTAAAAGAAAAGACTTCTGGACAAGTTGGAGCAGATGCACTGTCCATATTCCTCCTTCTAAGTATAGTTAAAAGCCCTGGACATTAAACATAAGACTAGTATAATAAGACGCAAAAAGGTGGAGAGAAGAAAATAGCAGGCTGGGTAGGGACCTTGGGACACAAGTTACAACACAATGATGAGTTTTCTTTTTGCTTCATATATCCTGAACTGGAGAAGCCAGCAACCTGGAAATACTAATGGGCTCAGACAACTAGCACTCCCCCAAACCTTTTTCTCTCTCTATCCTAGATAAAAAGACACCTTTTATTCAATAACTTCCCTACTCCAGCCAAACACTACAGAAAAAACTGCAGCCCCATGTCACCAAAGAATGAGTGGGAAACCTAGACTTCCACCAAGCTGTAATGAGGTATACTTTTCCCCTCCCCCAATCTGGTTGGTGTCAGTGAAACCTGAATAGGAGCTGGGATTTTCACCACTTTCCAGTGGTAATGAGGCTTCCCCAAAACTGCAGTGTCAGAGGAGGTCACCTGGGGAACAATAACAAGATTCTCCTCCTACCTAGGGTGTGTCAGTGTGTCAGCAGAGATATACAGTGGAGCCTAAACTTCTACCTCTGCACAGCATTATCAAGGAACCCTTCTGCTTCCCAGGTGTCAGTGGTAGCCAAGTGGGGACCTGGACTTCCACCTCCCCCCAGCAGTAATAAGGCTACACCTCCACCTGCCCTTTCCCAACTAGCATATTGTCAAAAGATTTAACAGAAGTAGAAAGTTTAAATAAGAACTGGAGTCTCATAACATAAGGCCCCAAATGTCCAGGATACAATAAAAAATCACAAACCATACAAAGAACCAAGAAAATCTCAACTTGAATGAGAAAAAGACAATCAATGAGTGCTAACACAGATGTTGGAATTATGTGACAAATAAATTTTTCAAAACTTTATTTAGAAATAATTACAGATTCACAAGAAGTTAGAAAAAAATATATACAGGGAGATCTTGTGCACCATCATCCCTGCTCTCCCTGCAGCAGCACCTTGCATAATGATAGTACAATATCAAAACCACGAAATTTCCATTGGTATAATCCACAGGGTATATTCAGATTTCACCTGTTATACTTGCATTCATGTATGTGTGTATGTCTGAGTGGGTATGTGTATAGTTCTATGCAATTTTATCACACATGCAGCTTTGTGTAACAACCACTGCAATTAAGAGGCAGAACTCTTCCATTACCACAAACTCCCTTGGGCTATCTATACCCCTCTTCCCCATATCCTGACTCCTAGAAACCACTAATCTGTTTCCCATGTCTATAATTACATAATTTCAAGAATATTATATAAATGTAATCATACAGTATGTAACTTTATGGATTGGCTTTTTTCACTCAGCATAATTCCCTTAATATCCATCTAGTTGTTGCACATATTGATAATTCATTCCTTTTATATTGGTGAGTAGAATTCCATGGTATGGATATACCACAATTTATTTAATCAATGGCTGCATTGAAGGACATCTGGGTTGTTCCAGTTTGGGACTGTCATGAATAATTCTGCTATGAACATTATATAAAGGTTTGTTTGTTTTTTAAAAGATTTATTTTATTTATTTCTCCCCACTCCCTCACTGTTTGTACTCGCTGTGTCTGTTCATCTTCCTTGTTTCTTTAGCAGGCACTGGGAACCGAACCTGGGACCACCGATATGGGAAGGAGGCACCTAATTGCTTGAGCCACCTCTGTTTCCTGCTTTGTTGTGTCTCTCATTGTGTTTTTCTTCTTGAGTCTCTTGTTGCATCAGCTTGCCGTGCCTGCCTGCCGCCAGCCTGCTGTCTTCTTTAGGAGGCACCCGGAACCGAGCCAGGAACCTCCCATGTGGTATGTGGGAGCCCAGTCGCTTGAACCATGTCTGCTTCCCAACAGGGTTTTGAATGAATGTAAGTTTTCATGTCTCTGGAAAAAAAATGTCCAAGAATGCAATTGCTGGCCATATGGTAGTTACATTTTTAGTTTTAAAAGAAACTGCCAAACTGTTTTCCACAGTCACTATACCTTTTTATATTCCCACCAATGATGTATGAGTGATCCTGATCCAGTTTCTCCACATCCTTGTCAGCATTTGTTGTTATCACTATTGTTTTAGCCATTCTGATAGGTACGTAAGGATGTGTCTTTGTGGTTTTATTTCACATTTACCCAATGGCTAGATGCTGAACATCTTTTCATGTGCTTATTTGCCCTCTGTATATCCTTTTTTTAATTTTAATTTTAATTTTTTTAAAGACACTTAGATTACATAAATGTTACATAAAAAATATAGGGGATTCCCACATGTCCTATTCCCCACATCTCCCACACTTTCCCGTGTTAACAACATCCCTTATTAGTGCGGTACATTCATTGCAATTGATGAACACATTTTTGGAGCATTGCCACTAAGCATGGATTACAGTTTACATTGTAGTTTACACTTTCTCCCACACAATTTTGTCAGTTATGACAAGATATATAATGCCCTGCATCTGTCATTGCAATGACATTCAGGACAATTCCCAAGTCCCGAGAATGCCCCCATATTACTCCTGTTTTTCCCTCTCGCTGCCCTCAGAACCTCCACTGGCTACTGCCTCTACATCAATGATATAGATTTTTCCATTGCTAGAATCACAATGAGTCTATAGTAGAATACCGGTAAGTCTACTTTAGTCCATAGTTTGTTCCCCAATCCTGAGGATTCTGGGATGGTGATGTCCAGTCCACCTCTAATTAAGAGGGGGCTTCGATCTCATAGGGCCAATGGATGGGACTCTCTTGCTTGCAGTTGTAGACTCTCTCAGTTCCTTGATATGGTGGTTGTCTGTCATCACCTCCTTTGTATATCCTCTTTGGTGAAATATGTTTACATATATTTTGCCCACTTTTAATTTGCTTGTGTTTTGGAGGGCCATCAGTCTCCATGATCCACTAAAAGGACTCAAATGCTCAGAAAGGCTGTTATACTCTCAGCTGTGGTTTATTACAGTGAAAGAATAAAGATTAAAATCAGCAAAGAGAAAAAGTGCATGGGACAAAGTACAGGAAAAACCAGATGCAAACTTCCAGGTGTCCTCTCCCAGGGAAGTCACATAGATACACCTAATTCTTCCAGCAATTATGTGTGACAACATGTGTTAAGTGTTGCCAACCAGAGAATCTCACCTGAGCCATGATGTCCAGGGTTTTTTTGGGGGGTCAGTCACATAGGCATGCAGCACCTGTGTGTCTGACCTCATCTACTCAGACTCCTGCACTCCCAAGCAAAAAAAGCATTCTCCAGAAATCACATTGTTAGCATAAACTATCTGATCAACCTGGTACTTCATGGGTTGATCAAGGCTCAGGCATACACAAAAACTCTTACCAGGCAGTATATTCCAAGGGCTCAGAGCTCATCTCCCAGGAGCTGACCAAGGACAAGTCCTGAAGATAGGCCTTTCTTGGGAATGTGCAGGTACTGAGCAACTCAAGCCTACTATGTTAACCCTTTTCTGTACAAATTTTTTTAATATTGAGTTTTGAGAGTTCTTGTGTATATAAATGTATGTATATATATGGCTTGCAGATATTTTCTCACAATTTCTCATAATTTGACTTTTGAGTCAATTTTTATATAAGCTCTGATGGTTAGGTTGAAGTTTATTTTCTTGCCTTTAGATGTCCAATTGCTCCAGAACCACTTGTTGAAAAGGCTATTCTTCCTCCATTGAATTGCTTTTGTACCTTTATCAAAAATCAGATGGACATATTTCTGTGGGTCTGTTTCTGGATTCCCTATTCTGTTCCATTGATTTATATCTATCCCTCTGCCAATACCACATTGTATGATTACAATACCTCTATAGTAGGCCTTAATATATGTATATGAAAGTGGGTAGAATGGTTCTTCACACGCCATTCTTTTCCAGGATTGTTTTAGCTATGCTAGGGTCTGTGCATTTCCATATAAATTTTAAAATAAGCTTGTCTAAGTCTACAAAAAATAAGTTGCTGGCATTTTGATAGGATTATATTAAATCTAGAGATTGATTTGGGTATAATTGACATCTTTATTGAGTCTTCTAACCCAGAAACGTAGCATTTCTCCCCATATATTTAGGTCTTCTTTGATATCTTTCCTCAGCATTTTGTAATTGTCAGTATATAGATCCTCTATTCTTTCTTAAGTTTATTCATAAGTTTTTTGTATTTTTGGAGTATTATAAATGCTATTATGTTTTTAAATTTCTGTTTCCACATGGTTATTGTTGGTAAATAAAAATTTGCTTCAATTTTTTGTAGGTTGACCTTGTATCCTATGACCTACTGAACTCGTGAATTGATTTTAGTTTTTAAAAAAGATTCTTTGAAATTTTCTACATAGACAGTCATCTGAAAATAGAGACAATTTTCTTTGTTTCTTTCCAACCTGTATTCCTTTTATTTGTTTCTCTTGCCTTATTGCAATGGCTAGAACTTCTAGTACTATGCAAGATAATCAGAATAAGAGTGGTGAGAGTGGTCATCATTACCTTGCTCACAAACTTAAGGGGGGAAGCATTTAATCTTTCACTCTTTAATATGATGTAGCTATAGATTGTTTAGTTTTGGGTTTTTTAAATGCTCTTTATTAAAATGAGGAAGTTCCCCCTTCTATTTCTAGGTTGCTGAGATTTAGAAGAAACATAAACAGATGTTGTATTTTGTCAAATGCTTTTCCTGTGTTGATATGCTCATGATTTTTCCTCCTTAGTTTGTTGATATGGAAGACTGCATTGATTGATAGTCAAATATTGGGCCATCCATCCATACCCAGAATAATCCCACTTGGTTATGGTCCATAATTCTTTTTTACATTGCTGGATTCAATTTGCTAATATTTTTTTGAGAATTTTTGCATCTTGAGTTTGTGAGAGATACTGGTCTATAGTCTTTTTTTTTTGGTAATGTCTTTGCTAGTAATTGTGGCCTCATGGAATGAGTTTAGAAGTGTTTTTCCTCTCTATTTTTATGGAAGAGACAGTGTAAAACTAGTGCTAACCTTCTTTAAATGTTTGGTAAAAATTCTTCAATGAAACTACCTGATCCTATATACTTCTTTTTGGGAGCTTTTAAACTAAAAATCCCACTGTTCTATGGTTATAGGACTATTCAGATGTTCACTTCATCTCAATTGAGTTTTGGTAAGGTCTGGGTTTCAAGAGATTAGCCCATTTCATGTGAGCTATCAACTTTAAAGTTGTTCATAGTACTTCTTTATTAACCTTTTAATGGCTACAGGATCTATGGTGATAGCCCCAATTTCATTCCTCATGATGGTTATTTGTGCTTTCTCCCTTTTTATCCTCGTCGGTTTTGCTGGCGGTTTAGCAATCTTATTGATTTTTTTTTTCAAAGATTCAGCATTTTGTTTTATTTATTTTTTTCTATTGTTTTTCTGTTTTCCCTTTCATTGATTTATGCTCTCATTTTTATTATTTCCTTCCTGACAAGAACTTTAAAGCAGCCCTCAATGAGCAATTATGAACATGTTTGAGAAAATGGAAAACTTAGAAAGTCTCAAAAGAGAAATAGAAGGCCTGAGAAAAGAATAGAAGATGTAAAAAAACAAAACAAAATAAAACAAATGTAAATCTTAGAAGTGAAAAATACAAAAGCCAAAATAAAAATAAAAAATCTCAATTGATAGGCTCATCAACAGAATGGAGAGGACAGAGAAAAGAATCTGTGAGCTGGAAGGAAGTACAATAAAAATTATCCTGTCTGAACAATGGAAAATAGACTGAAAAACATGAACACCACCTCAGAGACATATGGGAGTATAAAAAAAAAGATCTAACATTTGTGTCATTGGAGTTCCAGAAGGATATGAGAAAAAGGGAGGGCTTGAAAAAGTATTCAAAGAAATTAATGGCAGAAAGTTTCCCAAAATTGGCATAAGATATAAACTACTGTTTCTACAAGCTGAGCAAAAAAAATCCCA